>JBBBDQ010002050.1:62500-90000 GCA_037127315.1 Ascarosepion bandense | reverse complement strand
TCTCGGCATAGAGCATTGACATTTGGCTGTTTGTTTTCGAAGAAGTCAGACGTCATCAACATTGGACTCGTAATTGGATGCCACCGAGACTCAAATAACTATAGAAAGAATTTTCTAAATCGAATTTAACCCACCCACTCCATTACATTTACTATCCAAAACAATCTATCCCATCAAAAACACACACACATACTAACAACTACCTCGAAAACTATTATGGACATTTTCAGATCTAAAAAAAAAACGAAATCATAATAATGAACAAGCAGATATATACAAAATAAATTGTCAAAATTGTTCCTACATGTACAGCGGAGAAACAAGTAGAAATCTAAAAAAAAAAAACGTATATATGAACACAAAAGAGACATCACTAATAATAATCTAACGAATGCATTAGTGATTCACAGAAATAAATTCGACCACAATTTCGATTTAAAAAATGCCACCCTAATAAAAAAAAGTAAGCAATTTGTTCAGAAGGAAAGTTCTCGAGAGTGCCGCCATCCAGCATGACCAAAATATCAATTTGCGCCCCTTTTCATATGGAAATGACCCTGAAACAGACTAACAGAGATTATAAAAAGTCCAAGGAAAACGGTTGAATTCATTTAACATCTCGTGACATTGTCCTACACATGAAATAGTTCTAAAAGTAAAATATTCTGTTAATTTTTTGAAATGATTTGTGAGCGTCTTTGTGGTTGCCAACACTGTTTATTTATAGATACGTAATTTAGAATAAAGCGCATTTCGTCTTTTTGCCTTGATAAAGTCCATCACAGGACGAAACGCGTAAGCGATTTAAATACAGTTTTCCTCTTGTCTTCTTTTTATTTAACCATCCTGTCCTCAATCTCAGATCATAACTGAGTATATCTTTACACACACACACACACACACACACACACACACACACACACACACACACACACACGTAGATAATTTTCTAAACATATACTGTTAAATATAAGAGACAATGAATGTCTATTGTGTTTAATCATGAGCCGTTCTAAACATCGTATTTTGGCTTTAATTTCAGGTGAAAATAAAGACAAAAATTCTTCAACATTTGGATAAGCTTTTATTAAGTTGGTTATAAGCTTTCGGTTCACATGATAAAATCAACACAAGATAAAATCGTCGCTGATGGTGGATGTTTTTATGTTAACGTTCTTGTAACCTCTCTGAAGATGGCTCATAAGTATTACAGTGGAAAAGGAGATAAATGTAGTCTATGCTTCTTAGAAAAACTTGTCATCTTAAACCATATCAAGAATCCAAATTTGCTCAATAAAAGAGATGATTTAATGACCACAGGCTGACTTAGAAAAAATACTTACTTAAATTCTTAGACCCAGATTGATATAGATTCCTTGTAGCGGAACTCTGGATCCTGATTGATCATCAAGTCTCAAAATTCAAAATACGTCAGAGAAACGGTTTTTCCATGGCTAAAGAAAAAAAATCATTATGGAGCCACCTCACGTGAGTGGATTCAATATTTAAGAATGGCTTTTAACCGGTCACGGCGGTCAGTCAGGGGAGGCGGTTTGCTGATACACATCTAAAATGTAACCTACTTCAAATCTACCCGAAAATAAGGTCAGGTCGCACCTTGTTCTCTTTCGCTTTCTTTTTATCTATTTCAATAATCACCACTAGATCATTTTGTACAAACTCTTGATACCTTCACTCACTCATTGAACAATTCTATGAATTCTTGTTATTCCTTCTTATAATAAATTTCTATTTTAACATTCAAAATGTATATTTTATTATTCCACTCTTCTACACTAATCCACACATTCCTACTGTCAACCAACCTTATGATGATGATTATAACTCTACGTAGATCCTGTACGCTGTAGGAAGTTCGGTTAAGTCTAACACAAGACCGAACAAAAGAAATATTAACCAGCTTCCTACACTTCATCCTCTTTACGTTTGTCTGTTTCTTTCTTTCTTTCTTTCTTTTTTCTTTCTATATTCGTTCTTTCTCTCTATATTCTTTCTTTCTTTCTTTCTTTCTTTCTATATTCGTTCTTTCTCTCTATATTCTTTCTTTCTTTCTTTCTATATTCGTTCTTTCTCTCTATATTCTTTCTTTCGATTCTACCCTTTCTTTCTTTCTTTCTTTCTTTCTATATTCGTTCTTTCTCTCTATATTCTTTCTTTCTTTCTTTCTTTCTTTCTTTCTATATTCGTTCTTTCTCTCTATATTCTTTCTTTCTTTCTTTCTATATTCGTTCTTTCTCTCTATATTCTTTCTTTCGATTCTACCCTTTCTTTCTTTCTTTCTTTCTTTCTTTATATTCGTTCTTTCTCTCTATATTCTTTCTTTCTTTCTTTCTTTCTATATTCGTTCTTTCTCTCTATATTCTTTCTTTCGATTCTACCCTTTCTTTCTTTCTTTCTTTCTTTCTTTCTTTCTATACTCGTTCTTTCTCTCTATATTTTTTCTTTCGATTCTACCCTTTCTTTCTTTCTTTCTTTCTATATTCGTTCTTTCTCTCTATATTTTTTCTTTCGATTCTACCCTTTCTTTCTTTCTTTCTTTCTTTCTTTCTTTCTTTCTTTCTTTCTATATTCGTTCTTTCTCTCTATATTTTTGCTTTCGATTCTACCCTTTCTTTCTTTCTTTCTTTCATACTTTCTTTCTTTCTTTCTTTCTTTCTTTCTATATTCGTTCTTTCTCTCTATATTCTTTCTTTCGATTCTACCCTTTCTTTCTTTCTTTCTTTCTATATTCGTTCTTTCTCTCTATATTCTTTCTTTCGATTCTACCCTTTCTTTCTTTCTTTCTTTCTCTCTCTCTATATTCGTTCTTTCTCTCTATATTCTTTCTTTCGATTCTACCCTTTCTTTCTTTCTTTCTATATTCGTTCTTTCTCTCTATATTCTTTCTTTCTTTCTTTCTTTCTATATTCGTTCTTTCTCTCTATATTCTTTCTTTCGATTCTACCCTTTTTCTTTCTTTCTTTCTTTCTTTCTTTCTATATTCGTTCTTTCTCTCTATATTCTTTCTTTCGATTCTACCCTTTCTTTCTTTCTTTCTTTCTATATTCGTTCTTTCTCTCTATATTCTTTCTTTCGATTCTACCCTTTCTTTCTTTCTTTCTTTCTTTCTTTCTATATTCTTTCTTTCTCTCTATATTCTTTCTTTCGATTCTACCCTTTCTTTCTTTCTTTCTTTCTATATTCGTTCTTTCTCTCTATATTCTTTCTTTCTTTCTTTCTTTCTTTCTTTCTTTCTATATTCTTTCTTTCTCTCTATATTCTTTCTTTCGATTCTACCCTTTCTTTCTTTCTTTCTTTCTTTCTTTCTTTATATTCGTTCTTTCTCTCTATATTCTTTCTTTCGATTCTACCCTTTTTTTCTTTCTTTCTTTCTTTCTATATTCGTTCTTTCTCTCTATATTCTTTCTTTCGATTCTACCCTTTCTTTCTTTCTTTCTTTCTTTCTTTCCCCCGCAATATTAATTTTAGCAATCTTTTATTTTTCTCCTTACATTTTTAATTCTTAATTCTAAATTTTAACTCTTAATTTTTCTTTTCATTTATCTTTTCTTTTGTTTTACTTTATCTTATTTTTATTTTTATTTAAAATTTATATTACTAATATATAATAAAATGTAATACTTGAATATTTAAATTTTGAAGACTCCCTGCATTTTATTATTTTTGTATTTTAACTTTAATTTTATTTCAGTTTCAAATTTTAAATTTAAATTTAAAATTTTTATCCACATGTAACCGTAGAATATTTAAATTTTTCATCTTGTTATTAAAAAAGCAGTAACTTAACTTTATAAATTTTAATTCCCATGAATATCGAGTGAACTTAAATTCAGATCTATTAAACCGTCAGTTTGAAATATGCAACTGATCATTGCAAAACACATGAAACTCCGAGTCGTGCCATAGACGTAGCATAATATATATATATATATATGTGTGTGTGTGTGTGTGTGTGTGTGTGTGTGTGTGTGTGTGTGTGTGTGTGTGTGTGTGTGTGTGGTAAATATTTCTACATCACTTTTTTCTAATAGCAAAAGTAACTTCTTTTGTTTTCCGGTTTCTTTTCAAAATGTCTTTTACGTAATAACAATGCAGCAATTATTTGAGAGTATCGCCAGTTCCTCTTGTTAACTCACTCTCAGTTTGGTCTGTCGTCGACGTCATTTGAAGAATGGCCATTGTCTTTCATTTTCTATTGCAGAAAATTCGACTTCAGAGACAATTACAATGTGAACGACATTTTAGAAAAAGACTTTTTTTAGCAAATTATATTATAACATCAAGGGAGGTGACTCCAGCTTACTTAGCATTGTTTTCTCCTTTCGTATAAATTGGTTTATTATGTCTTTATTTTCTCCCTTTTTCCTTCCCATTTTTCTTTATTAAAAAGTTAGTTCTCTTCACGACGAGCTTTTTTTCCATTTCTTTTTTGTGCATTTTCCTTCTTATCTTGATTCATTCAGGCCAGGTTTGTTTGTCTTTATTAGTCATTTCAAATACCAAATCATTTTTTTACTCATGCTTTTTCTCATATTTTATTTCCGTTTCTTTCTTTCTTTCTTTCTTTCTTTCTTTCTTTCTTTCTTTCTTTTTCTTTGTTTTTCTATATTTTTCCTTTTTTCGTTCTTTCTTTCTTTCAATTCTACCCTTTTTTCTTTCTTTCTTTCTTTTGATTTTATCTTCTTTCTTTCTTTCTTTTGTCTATATTCGTTCTTTCGATCTGTATTCTTTCTTTCGATTCTACCCTTTTTCTTTCTTTCTTTCTTTCTTTCTTTCTATATTCTTTCTTTCGATTCTACCCTTTCTTTCGATTCTACCCTTTTTTTCTTTCTTTCTTTCTATATTCGTTCTTTCTGACTATATCTTTTCTTTCTTTCTTTCTTTTTTTCTTTCTTTCTATATTCGTTCTTTCTGACTACATTTTTTCTTTCTTTCTTTCTTTCGTTCTATCTTTCTTTCGATTCTACCCTTTTTCTTTCTTTCTTTCTTTCATTCTTTTTTTTCGATTTTATCTTCTTTCTTTCTTTCTTTTTCTATATTCGTTATTTCTCTCTGTACTCTTTCTTTCGATTCTACTCTTTCTTTCTTTCTTCGTTCTTTCTCTCTATATTCTTTCTTTCGATTCTATCCTGTCTTTCTTTCTTTCTTTCTTTCTTTCTATATTGATTCTTTCTTTCTTTTCGCTAACAATGGGCCGTTATCAAAACATTTTTCTCAACATGTCACTTCGCCATCCGGATAATAATATATTTTTCTCATGTTCCCATTTTAATTATCATCCTACAAACAACTGACACCTACCGAATAAACTTACGTGGATAAATAAACAAATAAATAAATGAATAATTTTCATTTTCGAACAGTTAAAATAAGCATATACACACATGACCGTCTTTTCATGCACACACACGCAAACGCACATACATATGCACACACACATGTGATACTAATCTTTACGTGTACATACATAAACATGCTTGTATATATATAGAGAGAGAGAGATGTGTGTGTGTGTGTGTGTGTGTGTGTGTAATTTTTTTTTAGGAATTTTCACGAATTCTATGGACAAGTGATGTTCATAAAGTAAGATTCAGATAAGCTAATTGTGAATAAATCCGACGTTTCAACAATGAGACGAAAAATTAACAAACTTGGGAACATCATGTGATATTACTGGAGTAACCTGTAATAATAAGTAGGTTATTTTTCAATGTGAGTTGTCCTTTCAGGACGTAGGTGATTATAGCTTTCCGCGTCTTCCTATTTCTGGTGGCTCCTAGTACGCTTTCTCCTGAAAGAAAAAGATTTATGCTTATAATCAGAAAAAGTGGGTTGACATTTCTGAGACACCTAATCAAGAAGAAAGAAAGCTTGGAGAATATAACACTCACAGGCCATAAAGATGGAAAGACAAGAGAAAAGCATCGTGTAATTTAAAAAATGTGTTTGTGCGAATGGATGACAGAAGAAGAACAAAAGGGATTGTAAAAGGTCAGATACGTTGAGCAAAAATGAAGCTTTCAAGGTCAATGATCCTTCACGGAATTCAAGAGACATTGTATATAAAAGATAAATGGACGAGATTATATATTTTAATTCTTATACTTCGTGGGTACACGTGTCTGAAAAGTCGTCCTGGTCTTTATTTTTAATTGATCGATTGATTCTTTTTTTTAAGACTTATCTTCATCTCTATTTTCTTATCTCCAAGTTATAGCTGCCGTTGCTCATAGAAAAAAAAGGTAAATATAAAAACAGGGTAAATACATTTTTGATAGATTTTTAACAGATTTTTAATGGATTTTATAATAGATTTTAATAGATTCTTTAATAGATGTTTAATAGAGGGTTAATAGATTTTAATATATTCTTAAAGAGGTTTTAATAAATTTTAAAAAGTTTTAATAATCAGTTGTAGCTGAGAATAAAAAGAACGTGTCATTATAATTTTAGGCAGTCCTGAAGAGAAATTTATAAACCGTTTTTGTGAGGGGCAGAATGTCTAGAAATTACTAAAATGCTAATGATTGTACTTTGTAGGTGAAAGAAGAGGGACAAAGAGCAGAGGGAATTAGAAGGGAGGGGGAGGGAATTAATAAATAAATAAATTTTACGTACTTTTATCCGGGTTCATACAAAAACTAAATATATTTTCCAGTTACATCTAGACATAATTTCAGATCTGTTCTTTAATAGTCTACTTTAGTTTTTGCCAGTTCTCTTCATAGCACAACCTAGAGACATCACTACCAAGGTTGTAAAGCTTGGCCTTCTTTAATAAACTTCATTAGGGATTTCACCATTTTTCCATTAATTTACACACATTATTGACAAATCTTGTACAATTCCTATCACAATGATTTGTGATTGCACCATTTATTTTTAAAGCTACCTTATGTACACCCCACATATACTATGCTTTGGCCATGTTCATTCTTTACTTCATGTTTTCTGACGACTTCTTTTTTTATAATTTCAATGCAGTAGGCGTTTCTGTATATCACTACAGCCGAATATTTCACCATTAACGATTTCCTTTCTGGACGATAGCCTTGGAATTCTTAGCGTTCTGTCTCTCAATGTTAGTTTCTAAATTGTTAGTACAGCTCTAGCTTATCTTCACTGTACTTCTATTGAACATTTTATGCAATTCATGATATTTAGTAAAGTGCTTATTAAGCAACTTGAAAAATGTTTTCTCAATATTTGATTTTACTTCAAAATTAAAAGGTGGCGGAAACCAAACGAAGACAGTTGAGTATATATAAATAAACAAATCAGGCGTTGAAAAATACATTTAACCTTTACTGCCTTACCATGGTAGCATAAGGGTTTAGTGTTCTTTGATTTTAATATTCATATACATATTTTTGAGTGATGATGGAACAATTCTTGTGGTGATTGAGTAAATTGTAATGAATGAATGAGCCGTGAATCTGATTAACTAGATCAAGGGTAGAAAGTGTAAACCAGCTCTATTCTACTTCCACTTTTCGGCTTTGTGCTAAAATTTGTTGTATAAACTGCAATAAATAATATACTGCCGGCAAAAACTTCATCGATTGAAACCATGGTAGTGTATTTGATTGGTCGTCCTCATTTTGCAATCTATCTAAACTTATTTATAAAAGGAACTTTGTCTGTGTGTGTGTGTAAGTGTGTGTCTGTGTGAGTGTGTCCATTACCTATATACTCCGAAACGGCTGAACTGATTTTCTTGAAAATTTACACAGTTGAACTGTAAGCGTCTGCGAGTGTTCTTAGTTAGATTTTGTGTCGAGGTACCCCCGATAAATATCGAAAATCGATAATCGGAAAAATCGGGTTATAGAAGAAGTGGTCCAATTTTAATCAAATTTGATACACTCATAGACAAAGACATAAGAAACGATATTCAGAAGTTTCAATGTTGCAGTTCTTACAATAGTGCAGAACATCGATAATATATATATATATATATATATATATATATATATATATATATATATATATATATAAGGTAAGATGTTTGTGTGTGCGTGTTTATCTGCCTGTATGTTTGTATTTTTTCAGCCCTTTTATTTTAGTTTTTGTTTCGGGTTTGGCTCTAAGTAGGTATAATTGTAGTTCTTAGTCTCAGCCATGATACCATTTACTCAGAGGACTTATTTAGCCTTCAAAATTCAGTTTACTACGAAAAAAAATTTATTTGATATCGATACCAGGAAATCAAAATTTGACTTACATCCATTCATTTTTCTTTCAGGCTACGGTTTCGCTTTAATTGGAAACAAGTATTGATTTTTAGTCTTTCGTGCCAACGTTCAAAAAACCTGAGCTCCAGGGCCATGGATTAGTTTTAAAGCTTTCATTACACCCGGGCAACGCCGGTCTATACTTCTAGTTTATGTATAAACGGATCCCTCGATTTAAGGCCACGGTAATTTTTATACATTTATATTCCAGAGAATGTAAAAAAATCTGAAAGCCATGCCTTTGCCGCTAATCAGTTTTGAGAAGACGTGGATTTATACCCAATCAGAAATTGATGAACAAACAAGAAATTTTAATGTGGATATAAAGTGGGGGATCGATTTTATATTACAATCATTATGTAAACTGATCCTTACTTTCTACACATTTTTATTCACAAGAATGTAAATAAATCTAAAAGTCATGTCTTTGCAGATAATCAGTATTGAGAAAAGGTAGATTCAGACCTGATGAGAATTTAATAAACAATTAAGAAGTTATCATGTGGGTATAAAGTGGGTGATCAATTTTATATTAAAATCATTATATAAACTGATCCCTGTATTCCAAAGAATGTAAATAAATCTAAAAGACATACTTGTGCAGCAAATCAGTATTGAGGAGAGGTGGGTTCATACCTGATCAGAATTTGATAACCAATAAGAAATCATAATTTTGTTATAAAGTGGGGGTTCAATTTTATATTAAAATCATTATATAAACTGATCCCTGTATTCCAAAGAATGTAAATAAATCTGAAAGACATACTTGTGCAGCAAATCAGTATTGAGGAGAGGTGGGTTCATACCTGATCAGAATTTGATAACCAATAAGAAATCATAATTTTGTTATAAAGTGGGGGTTCAATTTTATATTAAAATCATTATATAAACTGATCCCTGTATTCCAAAGAATGTAAATAAATCTAAAAGACATACTTGTGCAGCAAATCAGTATTGAGGAGAGGTGGGTTCATACCTGATCAGAATTTGATAACCAATAAGAAATCATAATTTTGTTATAAAGTGGGGGTTCAATTTTATATTAAAATCATTATATAAACTGATCCCTGTATTCCAAAGAATGTAAATAAATCTAAAAGACATACTTGTGCAGCAAATCAGTATTGAGGAGAGGTGGGTTCATACCTGATCAGAATTTGATAACCAATAAGAAATCATAATTTTGTTATAAAGTGGGGGTTCAATTTTATATTACTATTATTATATACTTATTCCTTACATTTTGGCTGCACTATTCATACATTTATATTTCAGAGAAAGTGAATAAATCTAAAAGACATGCCCGAGCAGCTAATCAGTATTGAGGAGAGGTGTGTGTCCACATCTGATCAGAATTTGATAAACAAATAAGGAAATCATAATTTTGTTATAAAGGGTTCAATTTTATATTAAAATCATTATATAAACTGATCCTTGTATTCCAAAGAATGCAGTCAAATTCCAAAAGACATACTTGTGCAGCAAATCAGTATTGAGGAGAGGTGGGTTCATACCTGATCAGAATTTGATAACCAATAAGAAATCATAATTTTGTTATAAAGTGGGGGTTCAATTTTATATTAAATCATTATATAAACTGATCCCATTCCAAAGAATGTAAATAAATCTAAAAGACATACTTGTGCAGCAAATCAGTATTGAGGAGAGGTGGGTTCATACCTGATCAGAATTTGATAACCAATAAGAAATCATAATTTTGTTATAAAGTGGGTTCAATTTTATATTACTATTATTATATACTTATTCCTTACATGTTGGCTGCACTTATTCATACTTGTATTTCAGACAAAGTGAATAAATCTAAAAGACATGCCTTGTTGTTAATCAGTATTGAGGATAGGTGGTTCATACCTGATCAGAATTTGATAACCAATAAGAAATCATAATTTTGTTATAAAGTGGGGGTTCAATTTTATATTAAAATCATTATATAAACTGATCCCTGTATTCCAAAGAATGTAAATAAATCTAAAAGACATACTTGTGCAGCAAATCAGTATTGAGGAGAGGTGGGTTCATACCTGATCAGAATTTGATAATCCATAAGAAACTGTTATCGCTGTTATAAAGTGGGGTTCAATTCCTTATATTAAAATCATTATATAAACTGATCCCTGTATTCCAGCATCTGTAACAACTATAGTTATACTTGTGCAGCAAATCAGTATTGAGGAGAGGTGGGTTCATACCTGATCAGAAATTGACAACCACAATAAGAAATCATAATTTCATAGAAAGGAATTAATTTATATTGTCATTATTATATACTTATTCCTTACATGTTGGCTGCACTATCTATACATTTATATTTCAGATGAAAGTGAATAAATCTAAAAGACATGCCTGAGCAGCTAATCAGTATTGAGGAGAGGTGGGTCTATACTCTTGATCAGAATTTGATAAACAAATAAGAAATCATAATTTGTTTATAAAGTGGGGTTCAATTTCATATTAAATTATATAAACTGATCCCTGTATCTGCACAAATAAATCTTGCTATTACATTTCAGCAGCAAATCAGTATTGAGGAAAGGTGGGTTGCCCATACCTGATCAGAATTGACAATCAATAAGAAATCATAATTTTGTTATAAAGTGGGGGTTCAATTTTATAATAAAATCATTATATAAACTGATCCCTGTATCTCAAAGAATGTAAATAAATCGAAAAGACATACTTGTGCAGCAAATCAGTATTGAGGAGAGGTGGGTTCATACCTGATCAGAATTTGATAACCAATAAGAAATCATACCTCAAGGAAAGTGGGGTTCAATTTTATATTAAAACCATTATATAAACTGGATCCCCTCTGTATTCCAAAGAATGTAAAAATAAATCTAAAAGACATTTGTGCAGCAAACTGTGCACAGAGGAGAGGTGGGTTCATACCTGACTAGACTGATAACCAATAAGAAAATCATAATTTTGTTATTAGTGCTAAAGTCTAATTTTATATTACTATTATTATATACTTATTCCTTACATGTTGGCTGTGAACACCACATTTATATTTCAGAGAGTGGGAATAAATCTAAAAGACATGCCTGAGCAGAACAATCAGTGGCTGGAGAGAGGTCCATACCTGACTGAATTTGATAAATTAACAAGGAAATTGTACCTTAACAGGTTGGGGTTCAATTTTATACAAAATCATTATATAAACTGATCCCTGTATTCCAAAGAATGTAAATAAATCTAAAAGACAGGCCTCAGGCAGCAAATCCAGTATTGAGAGAAAGGGGTTCTACAATTAATTGTGAATTTGATAACCAATAAGAAATAAATCATAATTTTGTTATAAAGTGGGGGTTCAATTTTATATTAAAATCACTAGAAAACTGATCCTGTATTCCAAAGTGTTCTAAAATAAATCTAAAAGACATTAGCAGTACAATTTATCACCTGACTCAGAATCTGATAACCACAAGAATCCAGAATGACTCTGACTGTAAATTTGATAACTCAATGGTAACTCATACTGTTATGGTGCTGGGTTCAATTTATATTAAAATCATGCATATAAACTGATCCCTGTATTCATGTGACCAAATAAATCTTAAAAAGACATACTGCAGCAAATCAGTATTGAGGAGAGGTGGGTTCATACCTGATCAGAAATTCCTGGATAAACTACACAAATCATACTTGCTACATAAACTAATTTATATTACTATTATTATATACTTATTCTCATATGTTGGCTGCACTATCTATACATTTATATTTCAGAGAAAGTGAATAAATCTAAAAGACATGCCCGAGCAGCTAATCAGTATTGAGGAGAGGTGGGTTCATACCTGATCAGAATTTGATAAACAAATAAGAAATCATAATTTTGTTATAAAGTGGGGGTTCAATTTTATATTAAAATCATTATATAAACTGATCCCTGTATTCCAAAGAATGTAAATAAATCTAAAAGACATACTTGTGCAGCAAATCAGTATTGAGGAGAGGTGGGTTCATACCTGATCAGAATTTGATAACCAATAAGAAATCATAATTTTGTTATAAAGTGGGGGTTCAATTTTATATTAAAATCATTATATAAACTGATCCCTGTATTCCAAAGAATGTAAATAAATCTGAAAGACATACTTGTGCAGCAAATCAGTATTGAGGAGAGGTGGGTTCATACCTGATCAGAATTTGATAACCAATAAGAAATCATAATTTTGTTATAAAGTGGGGGTTCAATTTTATATTAAAATCATTATATAAACTGATCCCTGTATTCCAAAGAATGTAAATAAATCTAAAAGACATACTTGTGCAGCAAATCAGTATTGAGGAGAGGTGGGTTCATACCTGATCAGAATTTGATAACCAATAAGAAATCATAATTTTGTTATAAAGTGGGGGTTCAATTTTATATTACTATTATTATATACTTATTCCTTACATGTTGGCTGCACTATCTATACATTTATATTTCAGAGAAAGTGAATAAATCTAAAAGACATGCCCGAGCAGCTAATCAGTATTGAGGAGAGGTGGGTTCATACCTGATCAGAATTTGATAAACAAATAAGAAATTATGATGTGAATATAAATTGTGGATCAATTAGATATTATAACTATATAAACTGATCCCTCACTTCGTAGTTTCTATATATTGTAGACTAGCAGTATAGCCCGGCGTTGCTCGGGTGTAACGAAAGCTTTAAAACTAATCCATGGTCCTGGAGCTCAGACTCTTTGGACGTTGGCACGAAAGACTAAAAAGCAATACTTGTTTCCAGTTACAGCGAAACCGTAGACCAAAAGAAAAATTAATGGATGTAAGTCAAATTTTGATTTCCTGGTATCGATATCAAATAAGTTTTTTCGTCGTAAACTAAATTTTGAAGGCTAAATAAGTCCTCTGAGTAAATGGTATCATGGCTGAGACTAAGAACTACAATTAGACCTACTTAGAGCCAAACCCGAAGCAAAAACTAAAATAAAAGGGCTGAAAAAATACAGACATACAGGCAGATAAACAGACGCACACACACACACACACACACACACACACACACACACACACACACATCTTGCCTTATATATATATATATATATATATATATATATATATATATATATTATCGATTTTCTGCACTATTGTAAGAACTGCAACCTTGAAACTTCTGAATATCGTTTCTTATGTCTTTGTCTATGAGTGTATCAACTTTCATTAAAATCGAATTATTCCTTCTATAACCCGATTTTTTCGATTATCGATTTTCTATATTTATCGAGAGTACCTCGACACAAAATCTAGCTAAGAACACTCGCAGACGCTTGTAGTACAATGGGTAAATTTTCAAGAAAATCCCTTCAGCCGTTTCGAAGTCTATAGGTAACAGACACACACACACACACACACACACACACACACACACACACACACACACACACACACACACAGACACACACACAGAGACAAAGTTCCATTTATAAATAAGTTTAGATAATGTAAAATCTAAAAGACATGTCTGTGTAACTAAACAATTTTTGATTGTTTTATTGATTGAGTGATTGATTGATTGATTGATTTTAAGGTTTATCAACCCTTTGCAGGTTATTTAAATGTCCTAAAAATGTTTAATTTGGTGAGAATTTTTTAGATTATAATGATTTAGTGATACAAGTTTTACTAATTAACCCATAGATCATGGGAGAAGTGGATTCATATCTTTCCCGATGGTATTTGCTCATAAGCGAATAAAAGGAACCCGAACTTGGCTCTTCAGTTAACAATTTAGAGTGATTATCTATTCCAACACCCGCGTAACCAAAATTATAACGCATCGTATTCCCGAGCGGCAATTTTGACTTGGCGATGGTTAACTTCAGGGGTTATACAGGAACCAGTATTTCAACGTGATGTGACCGCAAGACTTTGTGTTGTATGTTATTGATAAAGACAAATGAAGATATTTTAGAAATAAGTACCTGTGTTTTCAGCTGTTTCAAATTTCAGTTGTATTAACCATACTGTCGAAATAATTTTGTCAGCTACTTGAAACCAAAGAGACCGTTTGGAATTAGGGAACCTCAAAGTATTAGCAAACAGTGTTATTTCACCCATACCACCAAGGTGTCATCATCATCATCATTATTCGACATTTGGAAATCCATCGACAATTCTACTACACACACCACACTATGAATGAACGTCATGGACCTCTTTCGATGGCTGATGCATACGCGAATCACCGGTCCTACATCCGGGTGATTTTTATATACGGAACACCATCTCAAGGAAGATGGCCAACCAAGACTGAAGACATCTTGCAAGCCACCGACGGCTCCCAAAGGGTCCCGTCTACCCAACTTCATTAACAAGACTTGGGTCAACCCGTGGTATTGTTTTCAGCACGTCGCAAAGGTGCTGTACGCAGGGATCGTCTCAATATCAAGAAGTCAATAAATCAACCATGGTGAGATTCGAACCCGGGCTAACTTTCCAACGCTTACAGCACCTGGTGTTACAAGGCAGCCACCCATCTATATACTTCACCAGTCTCGACGTTAATTTTCCGGGGGATCGTAAGAGAACCGGCGTTTCAACGTTATATAGCCGTAAGCTTTTTATATTTTTAAGTGAATTTAACATCACCCAGCCGATTTCACTGAAAGTCTTATCAAAGAAAATGTAGCTGGAATTGAAGTTATCTCAGTCTTCATCTACGAAACCAGATTAGCCAGGTGTACCGGTAACTATTCAGCCACGAATTTCCATATAACATGGCACACTTCAATTGAGCTTGTTAAGAAATGTACATTAGGGGGGATTTTTTGGTGTTTATGTCTAGGAAATCTTTTTTGATACCCAAAAACAAATTTAAACGATTTAAAATAAAAACAAAATCAGCCATCATGCTTATGAGAACACAGGTCGAATGGCAGAAATGAACAGGGCTTACGTATTCTCGAAGAAAGTGTGTTAAATTGTGTCTGGCATGTAGGAATTTGGTTTAAGATCTAACAAACTTCTTTCGAATGGCAGAAATGAACAGGGCTTACATATTCTCGAAGAAAGTGTGTTAGATTGTGTCTGGCATGTAGGAATTTGGTTTAAGATCTAACCAACTTCTTTCTGAATAGAATGAACACGACTTAAGCGTAATATGGACGCTTAGTTTACTTCAAGTACCGGGATGTTTGGTTTAATTCGCATACCCAGCTGAACGAAAAGCTTCGTGGGCTCTGGTGTCAATAAAGAGATAAGGTAGAAAGGCCAGCGAGAAAGGAATATCCACGAGATTCATACTCTCTCTTGGTCAACTCTCTGCTTCCGAGCGAAGAGGAACCCAGACGAGGGTCCGTCGATGAATAGGCACAAGTCTGACGCGGCCTTAAGCAAGGTCCACGGGATATTTTTGCTGAGCTTAAGGGCTCGAAATCTCCATATTCTATCAACTTGTGTCGGAACCACCTTGGGCATCTGCCCTAGTGGGGAGGTGTTAAATACCAGCGAGCTTTACGAAATCTGAGAGGCAGTAGAAGTAGAGTGTATTATGGCCGGCTAAAGAGTGAAAAGGGAAATCAAAGAATAAAGGAGATTGTACTTATCGGAGTCAGTTGAAGTGTCTTGTTGTTTTCTTTGACGTTGTGTGGATGAAGACGAAGAAAGGAAAATTAGAAGGAGGAAGAATGAATGTATTTCGACAAGGCATGACCAGATCGGCTTTTTAAAGGGAAGTTGAAACTCGATTAAAAACAAATTTTAATTAAAAATAATTAAAATGTAAGAGGGGGTGGCTTAATTATTTGTTATTAAAATTTGATAACACAACTATCTTACACCAAACAAACAACAAAACCAAACTACAGATTCTCGAGGCTATATTCATTAAAACGCTTAAGCCGTCAATTAAGAGAATCAGCTATGAATATTGTAGTAATGTTCTAATGTTTGTAAAAAGAACAGTTTTTTTCATGCTTTAACTCCTGCATGACCATGACATTAAAACAAAAAATTCCATTTTGGATAATTTTTACATTCTAATGAACGCTAAGCAATTTGTCAACCGTTATATTTGAAGCAGAAAAAAATTTGCAGTAATTTTTAACAACACAGTTTTGCGGTTATTTTTTGTTACCATAACTCACACCCCTGAAGCTGATCTCGAAAGGAGATTGAAAGTAATTGGGTTCTTTGAGAAATGAACGATAATAACATCTCTCAACCTTACAGCTCATTTATGACATGTTTTTATTGCAATACGCGATAGATTATCCGTAAGTATGAACGGATTTTATTAAAAATAAGCAGACACAATGTTTGCAATCTGTTCTGATATTCAGTCTTTTTATCCAAATCTTTCAGTTAATTGCCATACGTGAAATACGCTTAGGCGATCATGTCTCTTTCAATCCATGAGTGACTAGGCAGAAGATTTTCCTGCAGTAGGTTGGTATTATTTTCTGCGGTAGAGTGGTTGTAATCCAAGACCACAGAACCCAATCTGTCTTGCTTTTGAACCCATATTGGATGGGGAAGAGACGGATTATTACTTCTCCCAAGAGTATTTGTGCGTAAGAGAATGCAACATATTCAACTCGTTCCGAGACGATATTCGTTGTACGACAACGCACATCCAGCCTAGTACTGTACTTAAATTCAAAACGTCCAGGTACCACAGCAAACAATTACCACAATGTTGTCATATTTGGTCAGGCGCCCCTGCTGTTCATCTCAATGTTCTCGACAGGCTCCAAAGGAGAATCTCTATTGTGATTTGTCCCGACGTGGCAGCGCGACTCCACCCACTTTCTCACCGGTGGGATGTGGATTCCCTCTGTCTCTTCTAAAAATATTTTCTTGGCTTCTGCTCCGATGAACTTGGGTCACTGGTGCCTCCCCTCTACGATAATTAACTCGTGCAACCAGACTGGCAACAAGGTCCCACCATTTTACAGTTAAATCAACCAGACGCAACCAACAATTCTACTCCCTCAGTTTCTTTTCTTGCACTTCCCGCCTGTGGAACTCCCTTCTATATATGTTGGGACGCCTATTCGGCTATAATGGACTATTCCATTACTATGTAAAGTAATGGTGGCATCTACGTAGGGGAGTGTGCCGAGCAGCCGATCGACAAGTCAGTCGTAGACTTCCGGTGACGACCCGGAAGTACCCATTGCTCATACTACGTCTTACGACGGTTGAGACGATTAACCCTTATTCTTGTATTGGATACTAATAACCTTTGTAAATACTATTTTCACAGAATACAACAATTAACCTATTCCTGTTGTTTAGTTATTTATTCTTACTCACGACATAACAATATACTAGCTTTCCTGAGGGCTACAACTTTCAGGAATTTAAATACAATGTCAATTCCCATCTCTTGTCCTCTTGATTCCAGTCATTTCTGCATCATCCCGTGTGTCTTGTTCTTTTCCTTTCTCTCTACCTTCGTAACGGTCTTCACTCCTGTGTTCATATCCTACTCTTACCGTTACTCTGACACCCCTTGTAACTGGTTCGTCTTTCTCTTCACTCTCCTCCTGCCTAAACTTTCATTCTTATGTAGCCCTCTGCGCATCAGTGGTGGTACTGCCTTGCTTGGGGTGAAACGATTAAAAAAAAATTAATTAGTGTTCAGCTGGGAAATTAAGTATTTATTTGTGCCAACACTATTTCGTTTAACTTAGAATTTATTTTGGTTATAAAAGTAATTATTTATAGTTTTTTGTCTAAGCCTAATATGCAATTTTTATTATTGGTATTGTGTGTTGCCGATTTGGTTTTGGTAGGGATAATTTTTTCTTTTTGGTTTCATAATATAAAGAAATATATTATTTATAGTGAATACACATACTACGCCCCCTGTAGTTACTGTCTTACTATTATTTGGTAGGCATTTCTGGGAGGTATATGTGGGGTGGTATTTCTACCAAACCCTATATGTAAAGCCTCGTCCGTAAAACCTCTACTGTTATAGCTCTTTCTATGGCTTAGGGAGTAGAGACTGCGACTGACACCAAATCGGTCGAGTTTCGATTCCGGCCAGAAGCAAGTAGATATGTCTATCCACACTGATGAGCTGTGATACAGCGAAACGGGCTTGTATGTGGATGACTAATTTAAGGATGTGCGTGGTGGTCCAGTGGATATCGGCTCGGAACAAGAAATCGGAGTGCCGAGTTCGAATTCCAGTTGAATTCATTGCATTCACTTATGCGCAAATACCCTTGGGAAAGGTATTACTCCGTCTCTTCCTTCCAGTTATGGGTTAAATAACAGGACAGATTGGGTTCTATAGCCTTGGTCGGCAACTAGTCTACCGCAGAAAGCAATGCAACCTACTGCGGGATAATCTTCTGCCCAGTCAGTCATGTCTCTTTCGAGACATGATCGCCCAAGCGTGTTTCATGTATGGCACTTAACTGAAAAGTAAAAATATTCTTTATTACTTAAACCATATTTTTATGGATACCCATGTTCCAGTAGACGCTCTGTTTCTTTATTAAACAATATATCTATGTATTTTCGTCTAACGGCCTGAATATTCGAGAAATCTTCTTCAATGCTCTCGGATTATTAACCTTTTCAGTCTCGTGTTTCGAAAGGAAAGAAAACACTGATTTTAAAACCTTCGCTTCCCTGCGGTCGAATCCAAACACGAAAAAGTAAGTCCAGATAGAAAACCCGTCAACTTTCTAGAAATTTCTGCAGTCAATCTGATTCCAAAATGTAATTGTTTATATTCCTTTTTTATTGGTACGGCAGAGAGAGAAGTTACGTAGTCTGTTCAGCGCACGGCATTTGTATATCATCACCCAGGACTGCGTTCTGGAGAGGTCACTTTAGATTTTGTGCGGACCTGAAGCAGACTACCACCACGTTTAATTTCGTTGTTTTCATTTTTTTAAAAAAATTTCAGCGCAGTCTTATCGATTACCCACTTAGCTTTACGACTGACAAAAAAATTTTGAAAAATTTCAATATTTATACATTTTCGGGGGCGAGGGGTGGTCAGTTTTTCATACAACGTTATGGTAAATCGAGCCTCCATTTTGAAATCAGTCGCCGGTACGACATTACCGCCAACTGTAAAGGTGTTCATTATCAAATTTTTTTGACTTTTTTCAGGGCAATATTATCTTTTACACCTTAAACTTTACGAATTACAAAAAAATTGCAAAAATTGAGATATTTAAACGAGGGGACCTGTTTCTCATACAACCTTATAGTGGATTGAAAATAGAGGATCGATTTACTATAACGTTGTATGAGAAACTGACCCCCCGCATAATTTGTTTAAATATTGTAAATTTTCAATTTTTTGTTGATAATCGGAAAGTTTAAGTAACACTCGATAGAACTGCGCTGAAAAAAGTAAAAAAAAAAAGGAGAAAAACAATGAAATTAAACGTGGTGGTAGTCTGCTTCAGGTCCATCAGATCTCTTTTTTTTAAAATTTAGAACCTCATATCCCAAACACGGCAAAGGCTATGGAAGTAAAAACAGATAGGGAGCCCGACAAATTTTCATCAATTTCTAAAGTCAACATTATTTACATTTTTCGGACAGTTGTTCTTGTCTTTATTGCCCGTTTACAACGTTTCGGCCGTTGTTTCTTCGGACTTTTTCACGTGCTAGGAATTTCCAAACGAACCCTTTATTTAGATCACTGGGGCATATCATTCTCATTCCATATGCGATGCTACTTTCAGATGTCTTGTTATCTCCCTTTAACTCAACTCTCTAAGTTAATTAGCCACCACTGATGTAGCCAGGTATTGAACTAACAACTCTTTGCGTAAATCATTGGATCTAACCAACGCTGGGTCATTATTAAAAACTCCCAGATTATTTATATCTGTTCAGTCTCATGAATGATTTGAATGATATCCAAACACGAGAAATTAAATCCATAAAATTCACAACACTGATAAACTTGCGGGCTCTCATGCAGTCAGGCCAGACCTAAATGTAATGCCATTTGGATCTTGTCTATAGGGCCGAGAGGGAGGCTGTGTGGCCTGGGAAGTACACAGTCGTCATATCCTATCATCGGCGCTCTCATATTAAAGGACAGGATTTGGACTAAACAGAGCGCTACTATTATCTCGTGAAATAAACCGATCTCTGTTAACCTTTTCAATAAGGCGATCTTAAGAAAACTAGAAGTTTTACCATTATTGTTGGGTACAATCTTAACATCCTGAAGATGACACAGTATTGATTGGGTTCATGGGAAGCAAATATTGCGAACGGACGAGGACACTCCTGTCCTCAGCTTCCTACTCTGCGTTTCGACTTGATTGCTTTCTTCTTCTTCTTCTTCTTCTTCTTCTTCTTCTTCTTCTTCTTCTTCTTCTTCTTCTTCTATATGCAATGTTCTTTCAGGACGTAGGCGATCATGGCCTTCCGCGTTTCCCTATCCCTGGTAGCTCTTAGCATGCTTTCTCCTGTCATCTCACTCAAACCCCGCTCTGCCATCCACCTGCTCAGGCCCTTCAAATATGCTATCCGCTGCTTTCTCCTGTCACTCTTTCCCTATATCTAGCCTGTGAGTATCAGATTCTCCAAATCTTCCATCGTTATCACATGCCCCAAGAACTTCAGCTGTCTCTTTCTGGTGCTCAGTATTAATTTCCTTTTCGTTTCCATCCTTTCCAAAACCTCATCATTGCTCACATGCTCGATCCATGATATCCGCAGCATCCATTTGTAGAACCACATTTCAGTTGCTTCGTTTTTTCCTTCATCTTTGATGATATTGTCCAGCATTCACTACCATATTAAATAAGAAACATCACATAACAATCCGGCACTCTCTTTTTTGTTTCTATCGTAAATTTCCTGTTTCTTAATACTCTGCTCAGCTTCTGGAATGCTTTCTTCGCCATGCCAATTCGCCTTCGGATCTCAGTGTCGCACTTTCCGTCTTCCGTTAAAACACTTCCCAAATACTTAAATTTTCGTACTTGCTTGATTTCATTATCTTCCACCTGTATTTGACATTTTGGGTTACTCTTTTTGCAGATGACCATGCATTCGGTTTTCTTCTGGTTTATTTGTAGTATTTTTGTTCGACTTTCTTCATCTATCTTTTTTAGGAGGTCTTGTAGTTTTCTATCCGTGTCGACTATCAGCACTGTATCATCTGCGTATCTTACGTTGTTCAGATTGTGACCGCCAATGACGAATCTTGGTATAACTTCAAGGGTCCTCAGAATAGTCTCCCTGTACAATTTGAATAGATCTGGTGAAAAGACACATCCTTGTCTTTCGCCCCTTTCTATCTTTGTATGTCTGCTGAATTTTTTCTTGTCCGTATGCAGGCGGTTTGCTACCAGCTGTTGATTATTCTGTCTTTGCCAAATATGTCAAGGCTGCTAAAAATTTCTAACAATTTTTTATGGAATACTTTGTCGAAAGGCTTTGCATAGTTTACAAAACACAGGTAAACGTCCTTTTTCATTTGTATGGCCCTTTCTGATAGCATCCTAAGCATGAAAATAGCATTCGGTGTTCCAGTGTTCTTAACGAAACTGCACTGTTCTTGTCCTATTTCTGCCCTGATTCTGCTTCGTGCTTTATTCATCAGGATTCGGACAATGAATTTCGTTGTGGCTCATCAAACTGATTGTTCGGTGGAGTTCGCATTCGATTGCGCCTGGCTTCTTAAGGAAAGCTATGAAAATTGATTTGCTTGTGTCATCCGGTAGTATACCAGTGTTGTATATTTCATTTATTATTCTTGTAATTTTCTCTATGCCGAAATCTTCTAAGCCTGTCAGCATCTCTATTATAATGCTATCTGGTCTAGCTGCTTTGTTCCTATTCTGTTTGGCTATTGCAGTTTTCACTTTGGATTTTAGTATTTCCGGTCTGTCAGAATATTTGTTTACTATTCATTGATCTCTCTTGTCGTGAAAAATATATTTTATATATTCTTCCCATCGCTGGAGTATTTCCTCTGTCTCCAATATGATCGTCCCTTCCTTGGATTTTATACATCCTGTTGAGGAGCATGTTCCCATGTCAGTTCTTTTATTTCTTTATCCCTTTCCCCTTTATTAGTCTTGCTCCATCTCTCTACTTCGGCACATTTGTTGTTAAGCCATTTCTCTTTATCCTGTCTGCACTTAGTCCTTTTGTAGTTTCTTGTATTCAGTTCCATAGTTTTCTGTCTCCATTCCATCAAGTCAAGTATCTCTTCAGTTATCCACTTGTTTTTTCTTCTACGTCTGATTTCCTTTGAGACCATGTTGTTTGTTGATGTCACTAGCACTTCTTTAAGCGCGTCCCATTTCGAATTTCTGTTTCCCATCTGTTCTTCGTATTTGTTTCTCACACTGTCAGTGTATTTTTTTTTCTGCAGGTTGAGCTCATTCAGGAGCGTGTTGTATTGCAGTCTGGGTGCTGCAATAGGCTTCTTTAGTCTCCGAAGTTTCATCCTTAGTTTGCAGATAACTGGAAGGTGGTCGCTTCCACAGTCGGCTCTTGGATAGGTTTGGCATGAAACCACTGCGTTTATGAATCTTTCGTTTATGGTTATATAATCGATTTGGTTTTTCATATCGCCTCCTGGTCTTCTCCATAAACCTATTTGGTGTTCTTGAAACCAGGTGTTGATTATTGTTGTGAAGTAGCTTTCGCACTGAAGTTTATAATCGGGCTATATCGGTTGCTAATCGACTTAACGCACCCCAAATGTTAGGAACTTGGTAATCTTCCACTAAAAGCTGACTCCTTAGTATTCGGCTAACTGCTAACTAATATCAACTGCCTTGTAGTTCTACTAAACTCCAATAGAACTCTAAAGAACTCCTATGATTTTTCCAAGGAATTTTTAAGAACTTCTTAATAAGAGTTAATTTCCTGTTAACTCTTATTAATATAGGAGGGAGAGTCCATTATCTGAGGAATAGGTGTGTTTCCCCATAACAGTTATCACATGGTAATTCATCTTACACCACTAGACCCATTTTTCACCCCGCTTGTTCTGGATTCCTAATACAAAATTGTTAGTTGTCGTCCCTTACCTCTCCTTGCCTACTTTGGCATTCAATTATACCATGATGAGTATAATTTCTTGGGTTTTACATTGAGCCTTGGCATTTTCAAGACTGGAGTAAAAAAAAAAATCTCTTTCTTCCTAAGTGCTTTGCGTTGTTGGTGCATAGGCTATTATAATTGATTTTTGGAAAAGTCTACCTTTCAATTTGTCCAGGAGAACACTTTCAGAGAATTGGCAGTATCCTAAAAGGCATTTCTTTATTTCTTCGTCTATTATTAAACCGACTCTTTTTTCGTTATTTTTATATCCTTCATATATGATCCTGTGGTTGTTGTTGCTGAATTCTCCATTGTTTGGCCATCTAGTTTCGCATATGCCCAGAATTTTGATGTTCAATATGCTCATTTCCTGCTTGACATTTTCAAGATGACCACAGTTGTTAAGTGTCCTTACTTTTCAAGTTCCTGGGTAATTTTTTTTGTTATGCACAGTGGCAGGGTAACGTTTCAGAGAAACCTGTTGCTCATGTCTATCCTTTCCGGGTGAGGGACAAATTTCTGTAAAATATGTCCCCTTTACGCCATTGGTGTTAACAATTGCTAGATGATGGTCAGGTGACATCTGTTGACCATTCCGCTCCTTACTAGGCGAGGAGTTACTTCCTTGGGAAGGAACCTTCTCCACGTCGTTAGGTTTTATATGTATGTCTGTAAAGCCATGTTTGTACTCGGGAATTGTCTTAATTATAATGCATAGTCAGTCAGTTAAATGCCATGCGTGATGCACACTTAGGCGATCATGTCTCGAAAGAGACTGGGCAGAATATTATCCCGCAGAAGGTTGCCATTACTTTCTGCATTAGATTAGTTGCCATCCAAGGCTATAGAACCCAATCTGTCCTGTTATTTAATCCATAGCTGGAGGGAAGAAACGGATTAATACCTTTCTCAAAGGTATTTGCGCGTAAGTGAATGCAAGAAATTCAATCGGTATTCGAACTCGGCACCACTATTTCTCGTTCCGAGTCGTTATACACTGCACCAAATTGCACATCCACATGGTACTGTTCGTTAATATTTTCCCCTTTTCCATGTAGTCTATCATTTATTATACCTTTAGAATCTACCCCCTAAAATTTAACAAAAGCAGACGCCATCACCTTGCCAAGACACGCTGTCTGCTTGAACCTCTTCGGGGATGAACAATCAGAGTGCTTTGAATAACTGATTCAGGTTCGAAGTCAGCGTGGAAGCGATTTAGAAGTGTCCTGGAAATGTCAACTCTTTTTATCTTCTGTTCTGGTGTCAGCATTCTTGTGACTAATCTTGCAGATTGCTTGCTCATCCCTAAGATCTTAGTTAAAACAGTATTTATCGAGCCAGAATTAATGTCTGCAGACGTAGCTATCTGCTAGACAGTAAGACATCTGTTATCCAAAACCATACGGTGGATGGCATCAACTTGTTTGTCAGTGATTAAGGTTTATGAAAACCGACCTGTCTTGCTTACATTCCGCAAACTGCTTCTTCATAGCTGCATAGAAAGAGGAGCCTTCAGCAAGGGTTTGTATCATGCCCTTATGGATTTTCTTGGATGTCACACCTTTCTTTTGTAGAGGCTTTAGGACTGATAGGACCTCGGTTTTGTACATTTTTAGATTTGTCTAACCCCTCTCAGTTTTGTAATTGTCTCATCTGTTCATAAATTTAAAAAAATATTAAATAGATTTTTTTTTAATTTTATAAGAAGTGGAGGTGTGTTGTTACAGCAAAAATGTTCAGCTATGGCTTTTTTATTTTGGATGAGGCTGTGAACTTTCTGAACGACTCTCGTATATATGTGAGCAAGAGAGAAGTCTGTTGTGGCGAATCTTCGTTGCCAAGCTGTTGTGGTCTGTAATGGTCAGGAAGAAATACACGAAAAAAAAGGAGGTAGGTTTAACCAGTGAATTAGAACATTTTTTTAATCATATAACCCCAAGCAAGGCGGTAACGCCACTGATGTGCAAGGGGCTACGTAACAGTGAAAAGGTTGGAAAAGAGAAAGCCGGAAACAGTAAACAAGGGATGAGCCTCTTCACCTGTTCGATAGACGTGGGTGGAGTGTGAACCGGGAGATAGTTTAGTCTATCTACTCCAATTGAAAAGAAAAAAAAAGAAAAGAGTGAAAAGATTGAAAAAGAGAAAGCCGGAAACCACATCCTAAACAGGAAACAAGGGATGATCCTCTTCACCTGTTCAATAGACGTGGGTGGAGTGTGAACCAGGCGATAGTTTAGTCTATCTTAAAAAATGACTTAGCAAAACAAGAATTTAAAACACTTTCTGTTTGAATTTCTGGGAGGATGAATTATTATGTACATTTATACTTGAATGATTATCTTCGTCTTTGTTGTTATTATTACAATGGTTCACTTGTTGTAGCTTCTGTCCTTCCTTAGGCGCTTGTTGATATGGATAATCTTCAAGAAATTTTGAACTAATGACAGCTAAGTGGATTAAAGCATTGGTTTATATATAGTAGTCAGCAGATAGAATTGTACGTTCGAACTGTATAGTTAAACTGCGTCTCGGCTGCCTCTAGACCGTCACTTGACTGCCTCCCAGCTGCCTCCCCGGAAGTCCCGCCGGTTAGTATTTATTGACGGAGGAAGAGTCCATTCCTATAGATAGTGCATCGTAATAAAGTCTTAATGGAAATGGAAACAAGGGAAGATATGGTAACAAACAGAAAGTGGCAGCTGTAATGTTTGTGACACATAAGAAGGAAAATAAAAGGCTTTTTTTTATTTCTATCCCAACCAAGGCACTAAATGTCACCAAGGTGCGAAGTCTACCGAGGGTGAAAGAAACGAAGAATACAATATAAGAACAGCACAAAAGACAAAAGCATTCACATTGTGGATGTGCGTTCTAGTGCAGTGGATATCGACTCGGAACGAGAAATCGGGGAGACGAGTTCGAATTTCAGTTGACTTCCTTGTATTTACTTACGCGCGAATACCTTTGAAAAAATTATTAATCTATCTCTCCCTTCCAGTTATGGGTTAAATAACTAAACAGATTGGGTTCCATAGCTTTGGCTGGCAACCAGTCTACCGTAGAAAACAATGGCAACCTATTGCGGGATAATCTTCTGTCAGTTATGTCTCTTTTGAGACATGATCACCCCAGCGTCTATCAAGTGTGGCACTTAACTAGCTGAGTTGACAAGAAAAAGACACGGGAAGTGCGGTTTGGTTTATTCTGTTTTATGGTATATCAACTTCAGTAGGTTATTTAATGCCGACAAGATTTTTAGGATAGGTTCGTTCAAAAAGAATATGTATTTTCTGTCAGAAATCAGTTTGTAGATTAGGTTTCATTGATCTATTTTTACAAAGAGAGCTTTTGTCGAGAGTCTGGTTTCATTGAGATTATTTTATTTTGTTTAATGGCATATCAACATTAATTGGTTATTTAATGCCGACAAGATTTTTAACGATAGGTTTATATGAATAGAATATGTATTCTTTATCAGAAATCAGTTTGTAGATCAGATTTCATTGACGTATTTTTATAAAGAGAGTTTTTATCAGAGATTCTGGTTCATTAAATTTCATTAAGTTTACTTTGGCAAGCGGATGTCTGAGAAGTGTTTTGGAAGGATACAGAGAAAGAAAGTGTTAAAAGCGACAAGGTACAGAGAAATGTGAAGTGATGCGACCATCTAAGTCCTAAAGGGACATTATATATAAAAGAAGAAAGACGTTATCATGGTCAGGAGGACGTAATTCTTAGCCAGGTCGAGCTGGGGGCCATGAGATAAACCAATCGCATGCTGACGTATGACTGCAGTGATATCCCTGTTAACTGTAGGCGTGTGCTTCATTGTTCATAAAACAACTTGAGCGTGTAAGAAAGATGTGCTTTAAAGAAACAATGGACATTTCCAGCGGCGGAAAACTCCCGTTTAACCTGATGCAAAATAACAACAGAGTTGACGTATGCGAATGTCAACGTGGCCAAATGATTATCAAGCTAGCCTAAGGACCATTACGACTGAAGTGAATTAGATCCACATGAGGTGTTCAGTGGATATTTCATTGTGTCAGGTGTGGAAATAGATATATAAACTGCTGTATGTTGAAAGGTGAGCTACGCGGTATTTCACAAACATTTGATTAATGCAGTTTTATCTATCTATCTATCTATCTATCTATCTATCTATCTATCTATCTATCTATCTATCTATCTATCTTTGTTGATATCTA
>JBBBDQ010002050.1:45000-55000 GCA_037127315.1 Ascarosepion bandense | reverse complement strand
ACAATCTTCAGTAGTTTAAATGCAACATCAATTGCCATCTCTTATCTACTTGACTCCCATCCTCTGCTCGACATTCTCTGTCGTTTTCTTCACATTTTTCGCTCTACTCTCACTCAGCTCTCTTTACATAAGTGTTTTCATCTTTCTCTTACGCATTCTTCGACACCCCCTGTAACCTGTTCCTCTTTCTCTTCACCCAGCTCTTATGTAGCCTCCTGCGAACTAGTGGCAGTACTGCCTTGCTTGGGTGGAAAAGATTATTAAAAAATATATAAAAGAGTCTCTAGGAACAAAGCATGTTTGTTATCTTTTTTTTTTTCAAGAATCCCGTTTCGACTGAGAAATATGGTGTTATTATATCATGGATATAACAATGCCGATAATAGGGATTAAATACAAAAGAAAATATAAATCTTTATCTCATAGCTCTCTCCTGTTACAATTTTCCCTTCGAGTTATCTTTTATCATCGTTTTATTTGTTGTTACTACCGGAAGTGATGTAATGTTTATATTTGCCAAATCTCTTTGTAATGACTTTGCGCCTGTCTATAGGCCTTAATGAAGGATTGTTTTCTTTAAGACGTAAAGAAATGATTAGCTCAAAACCATTTGCAATCATTCATCCGTGAAAGCAGTTGTATAAAGCTGAGAGTTTCGACGAGTTACACGCCGTGCATGGCATCCATATAAGATTAAACAAGGCTGTTTAAGAATATGACAATTATTTAATCTTCAAGAACCTATAATGGCAACAAACCGCCTATATACGCACAGGAAATGTGCTTGGCAGATATCAGTCAGTTAAGTGCCATACGTGATACACGCTTTGTGCGATCATGTCTCGAAAGAGACATGACTGACTGGGCAGAAGATTATCCCACAGTAGGTTGCCGTTACTTTCTACGCTAGACTGGTTGCCAACCAAATCTATAGAACCTAATCTGTTCTGTTATTCAACCCATAGCTGTAGGGAAGGGAGGTGGATTATATTATTACATTAATAAGTAGTAATTAATGAGGGATCAGTTTACTACCTCATGATAAAAGAAAACAGATCCCACACTTTATGCGCGTTAGAAACTTTGATTATGCTTCCAACTATTATATTTAGTCAGTTAAGTGCCATACGTTATACACGCTTTGGGTAATCATGTCTCAAAAGAGACATGTCCGATTGAGCAGAAGATTACCCTGTAGTAGGTTGCCATTGTTTTCTGTGTTAGACTGGCTACCAGCCAAGGCTACAGAACCTAATCTGTCCTGTTATTTAACCCATCACTGGAGGGAAGAGACGGATTAATACCTTTCCAAAGGGTATTTGTGCGGAAGTGAATGTAAGGAATTCAACTGGAATTCGAACTCGGCTCCCCGATTTGTCGAGCAGAGTCAATATCCACAGCACCACGTCACACATAAAGTGATGAAAGACGAGGATGTTTCTTCTCACAGGAGTTATTAAAGATATACAACGAAGCACTTTTGAGAGAAGTAGAAGTCCTGCCAGGATTGGAGGCCACAATTTGAACAATATAAATGTTGTAAACCTGGTTAAGGGGTCACTAATAAAAACAGTAACACTGGATTAGTGTAAACAATTGTATTAACAAAATAACGGGTAAAGGTACAATATGCCAGCTTGTTCGTCTAGCTGACGAGCAAGCGGTGTTGGATATCAAAGTCTCTGTTAGGTAAGTCACTCTACTGGTGTCTGACTCATACCAGACTGGTGCTCTCTCGTGGACTACTAGTCACATGTTATTTATGCAGGTTGGGTTAGGCTATGACCATGTTAATGAGTAGTTCCGTCACAACAATAAGATACGAAGATGACATGACGCTTATATAAGAAATAACAGAAAGTAGCTAAAGGAAGCGAAATGAAAGGGATAAACATAACTCCCAAGAAAACCGAATGCATGGTCATAAGTAAAAAGAGGAGCCTAAAATGCCAATCACAATTCGGGAATGCTGAAATCAACCACGTACAGAAATTTACATATCGGGAAAGTATTCTAAAAGTGAACAGAAATTGCGACACTGAAATCCAAAGGCGTACTGGCATGGCCAACGAGCATTTCAAAAGCTAAGCAGAGTATTAAAAGACAGGAAAATTTCTTTGGAAACAAAGAAGAGACTACTATATTTGCTATGTCCTTCAATATGGCAGCGAATGCTAGACAATCTCATCAAAGGCGAAAGAGAGACATGAAGCAACCTAAATGTGATTTTACAGAAGGATAATGAGGATACCATGGACGGAACATGCGAGCGAGGTTTTGGAAAAGATGCAAACGAAATGGAAATCTATACTTAACATGAGAAAAAGATGACTAAAGTTCCTTAGACAAGTAATGAGAAAGAAAGACTTGGAGAAACTGATACTCGCGGAACGAATAGAGGGAAGAAGAGACAAGAAAAAGCAACGCATGACATACTTCATGGGCTTGAGTAAATGGATGGCAGAAGAGGTATTAAGAGCTACAAAAGATAGGAAGATGTGGAGAGTCATGATTGCTTACATCATGAAGAGACATGGCACAAGGAAAGGAAAACGCAAACTAAAAATAACCCTTCTCTCACAATTCAATACCTTTTTTTGTAAAACAATTTGGCCTCAAAATATGCCCCAGTTTTCGATATCACTTCTTCATTAGAGCCAAATCTCTTTCCCTGAAGCATTCTTTTGAGATCAGTAAACAGCCAGTAGTCACTGGGGGAGCCAGATATAGAGAATAAGTTGGATGCGGAAGCATTTGCGTTGTCTTGGTGAAAGATCACTTTTTCTTCTTCATTTGTATTCGTTTTTTGTTGATTTCTTTTTTCAATCGCACCAATAATGCTATATAATATTCGCTATTGATAATTCTTCCTTTCTCAAGGCAACTGATGAACAAAATAACTTGCGTGACCCAAAATACGGAGGCCAAAATCTTGCCTGCTGATGTTTGTGCCTTTGGTCACTTTGGACAGCTTTCACCTGCTGCTGTTCATTCAGCTGACTGTCGATTTAACTCATAGGTGAAATGTTGGATCCATGTTTCATATATTGTCACATATTTACGCAAAAGCTCTTTCTTATTGGGTTGAAACAGTTGCAAACAACGCTCTGAATCGTTGACTCGTTATTGCTTTTGATCGACGCGGCAGCCACTTTGAACGCAGATTTCTCATTGACAAATGTTCATGCAAAATGGTGAATACACTGCCTTTCGATGTGTTCAACTCTTCTGCTATCTCACGCAACTTTAACTTTGATCGGCCAAACGAGTTTGTAGATTTTTGTGGTGTTTTTTAGGACAACCGTCTGTTTTGGGATATTTGAGCGTTCAGTATCATTTGTGTCTGCACGACCGCGTTTAAACTCAGCTTACCAACTAATAACCATTGTTTCCGATGAAGCAGAGTGCGAATAACACTTACCAAGCCCTTGCTTTGCTTGAACAGTATTTTTCCCATCAGAAAGCAATGTTTTATCAACACACGAAATTCAAATTTTTTCATTGTTATGAAAATTTTCAACAGTAGCTTCACTTAAATAACTGTAATTTGTAAACTAATAATCCGGTATGTGACAAGCCTCTCCCTGCTTTATCACTACTACGGTAGACTGGTTGCCAGCCAATGCTATAGAACCAAATCTGTCCTATTATTTAAACCATAACTGGAGAGAAGAAATGGATTAATACCTTTCCCGATGGTATTTATAAATGCAAGGAATTCAGCTAGAATTCGAACTCAGTTCCCCGATTTGTCGTTCCGAGTCGATATCCACTGCACCACAACGCACATCCGACCTTTCCATACAAAATGCCTATTAACATAGCCTTCTACCTTGACTGGCATTTGAGACATGTACAGGTTGAACTTCACACACACACACACACACACACACACACACACACACACACACACACACACACATATATATAATGTTAAATTGTAATGATTTAGCGTTAAATTTGCTGTTTTTTCTAGTAGTTTACAGAGGGAAAGACATTTCAATCAAGCAGATTTTTTTGTCATACAGTGTTCGATATCGAGATAACCATGAACAAGCAAATGACCTTGAGAAGTTAAGACATTACAACAATGCCTTAAATAATTTTCCCGTTAATTTGTAAATTTCCCGTCACAAGGGGTGTGAGTTATGGTAACAAAAAATAACTGCAAAAATTGTGTTGATAAAATGTTACAGTAAATTTTTTCTGCTTCAAATATAACGGTTGACAAATCGCTAGCGTTCATTAGAACGCGAAAATTATCTCTGAAGATGATCTTGGAAAGAGATTGAAAGTACTTGGGTACATTGAGAAATGAATGATAATAGCATTTGTCAACGTTACAGCTCAGTTCTGAATTCTTTCAAATATAATATGCAAAAGATTTTATTAAAAATAAGCAGGCACAATGTTTGCAATTTATTTAATCTGACATGTCTAAAAGAAAGTTTGCTACCTAAATACACAAAACTTAATATATATAAACAGGCTTGTATATATACATATATATATATATATATATGGATGACGAATATATTTTATATATATAATTTGTTTTTATTTTCAAAACGAAACAAAAACAATATGTAAAATATTATCTAGTCGTTCAAAATATAAAGCTTAAGGCATTGAAACACTACAAACTGAAAATGGCGTAACATGGCAACCACTTAAAAAATCGGATTTGCTAAAAATCTTCATTTACCAGCAATTTCTGTTAATTGGAGTCTTTGAAATTATATGTCCTACTTATTTGCAACAATTCTTACGGATACTTGATTAAATTATATCTTTTGAAGCATTTAACGCTGGACAATTTTCGTAGCATTTTCTTTTCTTTTATACAAAGAAGCAACGACATATTAGTTTCCATTTTGTTTCTTTGATTGCTTTAAATGGCAAGGAATTGATTGATTGTTGCATATAAACTCAGGTCATATCATAGATATATATATATTTTTCTTTTATTAATATGTTTTCACTGGTTACGGTTCTTTATATTCTTGAACGACTGTAAATCGATAGCCGTTTAAATAATTTCATTGAACAAAACATTTTACGGAAGCTAAATTTGTAAATAATTTAGTAAAAGGTTTCTTAGTGCGTGGAACAAGGTATCAATTTGCTTATAAATTTTACAAAATTTCTAATTTTTTTTTATACGTAACTGTTATCTTCAAAAGGTGTGGCCAGTTGCGGAGAAGCCATTGACAATGTAATCAAATTGTGTCTTTAGATAAAAATTGTTAATGCTTCATGAGTCATACTGGAGAGAGATAGGATCGATCGATCGATCTATCTATCTATCTATCTATCTATCTATCTATCTATCTATCTATTGAGGCATATTCATTATCTATCTATCTATCTATCTATCTATCTATCAAGGTATATTCATTATCTATCTATCTATCTATCTATCTATCTATCTATCTATCTATCTATCTATCTATCTATGAGGTATATTCATTATCTATCTATCTATCTATCTATCTATCTATCTATCTATCTATCTAATGAGGTATATTCATTATCTATCTATCTATCTATCTATCTATCTATCTATCTATCTATCTATCTATCTATGAGGTATAGTCATTATCTATCTATCTATCTATCTATCTATCTATCTATCTATCTATCTATCTAATGCATTATGGCGCCCGAAACAAAAGATAATGGGACAATGGGGAAAAATATAAACGACCCCTTTCGCTGGGAACATCTGCTACTTTCGGGTTTGTTAGGTTAGAATGGATGGCAGAAAACTGAGTAACGTTTGGGTTTCAGTGACACCAACGGTCCTTATATATTCTGCTCTACTTTCGTACTTTCGTACTTTCGTATCGAGCACTTTGCTGTTACGGTTTCGTCTTGGGTTTTTTTTTCTTTCAAACGTGCACTAAATGTATTGTTCTTGTGCGCTGTTTTTTCTTTTTTCTCCCCCTTTATTTAACCCCTGAGGTAGTCCTCGCGGGGTTAGAAGACGGTTTATATTACTGTTAGCATTATTTTCGGATATTTAGTCTGTTATTATTAGTGTTGACTTACTGTGATTATGTTCATTACTATATATATATATATATATATATATATATACATAAATTAAAATTAGCGATCTCATTTGTAGTTTAATTATTGCTATTCTTGACATAATTTGTTTTGTTGCCTATTCACTATTAATTATTAATATAATTAATATTACTATATATATATATATATATATATTTATATATTTATATATATATTAATAACAATAATAAATATGATTTTTCACTCGTTGGGAGCAAATATGAAACAGTTAAGTGCCATACGTGGAAAACGTCTGAGCCATCATGTCTCAAAATTGACATGATTGACTGGGCAGAAAATAATCCCGTACTTGTTTGCCATGAATTTCTGCGGTATACTGATTGCCAGCCAAGGCTAAAGAACCCAATCTGTCCTGTTATTTAACCTATAACTGGAGGGAAAAGATGGATTTATACCTTTCCAAAATGTATTTGTGAGTACGTCAATGCAAGAAATTAAACTGGCATTCGAACTCGGCTCACCGATTTCTTGCTACGAGCCGATATGCACTGCACCACAACGCACATCCGCAAATAGCGCGAAATCCATGTACCTAGTTGTTTTTTAATCATTTTACTTCAAGAATGGCAATAAAGTCACTAAGACCAAATGGTTTACTGAAGGTGAAAAAACATGAGTGAAAAAACAAAACTAAGTAGAGGGGACAATTGTAGAGAAGTCTTCAATGAGATGGAACTGTGATCTATGTATCAGGACAATATTCTATGGACAAAATCACTGCCTAACACTGGAGAGAACATGAACAAGAACTGCATAAACACTGTTCTTTGCAGTTATGGCAGAGAAGATTAAGATGAAAAAAGCCACAAAAAATAAGACTGGTAGAAGGTTGGAACGCTGCAGAGAGAGGTGAGACAAGGAAATCAAGCATGGCTGATCGTGTATGTCATCAGCGCCTGTGGAATTAAGTGAAAATATTGGATAAAAAAGAACACTGGAGAGTCAGATAGTTGAAAGAATTAGGATATACACTAGAATATAAGGATCTCTTTAATTGGCTTAACATAGAAATAAATACAATATGGGAGCAACTAATAAAGAAAGACAAATGACAGCAAGCTTTCAACTGCAGCACCAGCTGTAACAAAAAACCCTTCTTCAGTGGGTGCAGTCAAGCAGCACTCATTAGCAGGTATGCCGGTAAGGTTTAAAGTTCCAAGTTTCCCACAGAGAATTGTTCTATAGGACAATAGCCTAGCGAATTAAAGTGTTGCTTTGTGAATTTGGTGACATAGTATTTAAAGGTTTCAACAACAAAGAGAACTAGAAAACAAGCAGCCAGGAGAGAGTTTCACAGCCGAGAAGTGCGAGAAAAGGAACTGTTAGCATAGAACACTATGGTTTCAGCTAAAATATAACGAGACCTTGCCGCCAATCTAGCACTGTGCTTAAAGCAAGGAACAAAACAGGAAAGTGACTGAGGCCGACGTGCCAGGTTAAAACTAATAAAATTTTAGATATTTCTTTGGATTTTGTCTTGAGTCACTAAATGAGTACCAGAAGTACTAAACCAACATTACAGCAATATCCAATGTATGGACTAGATTCTGGCAAGAGAGATTGTTTATCATAACACAGCAGCAAACCTAAAAACTGATTCAATATCAGTAGTAAATAGTGCACCGGGAAGGGGCAATAAGTTGCTCTGCTGGATGTTAGCATCAGCCATGCTAATGGAAGGCAGAAAGGGTTCTCTCAGATAATTCAGATGATGACTTCTACTGAACTGAATGTTAGTCAATACCTTCACAAATGCGGAAGGAACTTGAAGCAACAACAGAAACAAAGAAAAGAGTGCTGAACGGTTATATATTATCAGTCCTCCTATATGGCAGTGAATGCTGGACAATCTCCTCACAGATGAAGAAGAGACTTTAGGCAACAGAAACAAAGAAAAAGTGCTGAACGGTTATATAATATCAGTCCATCTATATGGCAGTGAATGCTGGACAATCTCCTCACAGATGAAAAAGAGTCCTGAGACAACAGAAATAAAGAAAAAGTGTTGAACGGTTATATAATATCATTCCTCCTATATGGCAGTGAATGCTGGACAATATCCCCACAGACTAAGAAGAGTTTGAGACAACAGAAACAAAGAAAAGAGTGCTGAACGGTTATATAATATCAGTCCTCCTATATGGCAGTGTATGCTGGACAATCTCCTCACAGATGAAAAAGAGACTTGAGACAACAGAAACAAAGAAAATAGTGCACAGCGGTTATATAATATCAGTCCTCCTATATGGCAGTGAATGCTGGACAATCTCCTCACAGATGAAGAAGAGACTTGAGACAACAGAAACAAAGAAAAGAGTGCTGAACGGTTATATAATATCAGTCCTCCTATATGGCAGTGAATGCTGGATAATCTCCTCACAGATGAAGAAGAGACTTGAGACAACAGAAACAAAGAAAAGAGTGCTGAACGGTTATATAATATCAGTCCTCCTATATGGCAGTGAATGCTGGACAATCTCCTCACAGATGAAGAAGAGACTTGAGACAACAGAAACAAAGAAAATAGTGCTCAGCGGTCATATAATATCAGTCCTCCTATATGGCAGTGAATGCTGGACAATCTCCTCACAGATGAAGAAGAGACTTGAGACAACAGAAACAAAGAAAAGAGTGCTGAACGGTTATATAATATCAGTCCTTCTATATGGCAGTGAATGATGGACAATATCCCCACAGATTAAGAAGAGACTTGAGACAACAGAAACAAAGTAAATAGTGCTCAGCGGTTATATAATATCAGTCCTCCTATATGGCAGTGAATGATGGACAATCTCCTTACAGATGAAGAAGAGACTTGAGGTAAGAGAAACAAATAAAAGAGTGCTTAACAGTTATATAATATCAGTTCTCCTTCATCGCATTGAATGTGGGACAATTTCCACACAGCTGAAAAGAAAATCTGGAGCAACAGGAAAAATAAATGGTGCTGAACGGTTATAAACTATAGACCTTTCTATATGTTAGTGATTGCATTACATATGAAAAGAAGACATGAGACAACAGAAAAGGGGTAATCAGAAAGAGGCAGTTGGTATTTTTAAAATGTTAAATTAGGAAAGAAGGTTTGGCGAATTTGTAACTCACAGGACATAGGGGGCAGACCGAAACAGGTGCCTAATATGATACTCTCTGACAGATCAACAACTGAGACAATTGAAGTACAGAAGATAGGAAGTTGGGAAGCACCGTGATCGTCTATAAGTCTAACACACATTTCTCTACGTAATGTTCGCTCTAGAATAGAAAGTACATGTGACTGAAAAAAAAAAGATTAGTGTGAATCCTGTTCATTTTCAGACCGCCCCACCCTTTAACTTCCCCTGAAGAAAATTCAGAAAAGAAAAAGAAAGTCTGTCACATAATCTGAACAACTGTCAGATTTTTGACGCTTTGAAAGTATTGGAAACCTAAGTGCTGTAAGGCAGACAATATAGCTTTTCCACTTTTCTCCAAAAGTTAGCTTTGCCGATTTTCTTTACCGTTTTTCTTTTTTTGTTGTTCATTTGTCTTCTTTTGCCGCTCATCCACTTGTATGAATCTGACAAGTCGCCAATATGATGTCCACTAGATAAAAAAGAGAGAGAGAGAGAGAGAGAGAGAGAGAGAGAGAGAGGGAGAGAGAGATGCGAAGGTAATGGTTACCAGGCAAAAGTCTATCACCGTAAGACGGAGGAGAGCAAGAAGTGGGATTTAGGGAGAAAAAAAACTTCAAAGCGGATCACAGATGTCTACTACACTTAGCTTAGTCTGACACAAGGCTATGAAAGAGAAACTTCGGCAAGGATCAAACCCTACTAGCCGATTTGTTTGCAAGGCAAACTTATGAAATTTAACCATTTCGAAAGATAAGTGGGAGAGATTCTTTTGTATTTCTTCGGGCAAAAGT
>JBBBDQ010002050.1:0-37500 GCA_037127315.1 Ascarosepion bandense | reverse complement strand
GATAGGTCAACGTATAGCTATTCTAGATGTTTTGACGGTCGAACCGACTGACAGACGTCACCTAATTTTATATATTGAGAGATAATATATTTATATATATTTTACAAATAATTGAATACAAATAATGTGATCAAATCACGTATGGTTATTTCTAGCGAAATGCTTTGTCGTTGGTGAGTTTGTATTCAAACTTCGCATGCAATTATTGATTGTCTTATAGAAGACGGGTGTTGCTTTCTGGGAAACACTATTATGATTAATTACTTAAAATACAATGCAAGATAAAGACTGGGGATAAACAAGAAATGACAGGAACAAAAAGCAAGATAAAAGCTCTCAAGAATAATTAACTGCTATTAAGAACCTCTTTTTCTTCTTCAGGTGCAGTCTCCCTTCAGGACGTCGGCGATCACGGATTTTCAACTTGCCCCTATTCCTTGTCGTTTTTAATATATGGAGAGGAAATTAAAGGACCTCCTACAGGAAGAAGTTATCAACCATGCGACTGTGAATTAAATACTGTTGTCATATCTGGTCGGGAGCTTCTGCCATTCATCTCAGGGTTCTCGACAGGCTCCAAAGGAGAATCTGTAACGTGATCGGTCCCGACCTAACTGTTCGACTCGACTCCATTTTCTCACCGCCGGTATGTGGCTTCTCTCTGTCTATTCTATAAATATTTTCATGGCCTCTGCTTCGACAAGATTAGCTCACTGATGCTCCCTCTACAAGAATTTACTTGGGCAACCAGACTGGCAACAAGTTGCCCATCCTTTTATAGTTAAATCAAATAAATGCAGCCGCCACTTCTACTCCATCAGCTTCCTTTCTCGCACTTCCCGCCTGTGGAACTCCCTTCCGTATACTTGCTTCCCTAGCAGCTATAATCTCCAATCGGGAGCCATGCCGTTTGGGTGCCAGCCGTAGAGATAGTGACCGTCGCCTCCCATAGAGCTCCTGATTAAAAAATGTACAAAGAGCCAAGCGTAGTCACAGTTCGTTAAGTTGGACTTGGACTTGGGGCCAGTGGAGATGTAACAACTGTGAGAAAATTTTTCCCAACTGGGGTTCACGACCAAGAAGGCTGGTTACTTTCCATAGAGCTCCTGGCTGAAAATGTAAAGAAACGTAGAAAAACCTGCCGCCGATCGACTTAAAAGAGTTAATGTCGAATAATGCACCTCCGATAGAGTCATGGTTAAAGATGTATAGAAGCAGAATGAGCCGAGAAAGAGTTAAACTAGCTGAAATAATTTTTTTTTGTCGCCGAGCGTAAGAGACAAGACGGATTTATTACCATCACCAACCTTCCACCCCACTTCGGTTGTTTCCGTAAAGTTTCGGTAAAGAGCCCTGTAAAAGTAATTTGGAAAATTGAAAGCCCTGATTATTCTCAACGAATTCGACGACTGTATATTCTGCTTCTGTTGCTAATTTTGTTTTATATATATATATATGTATAAAAACTTTTCCGTAACTGCCCAGACGTCTTCGAAATTATTTATTTATTTATTTTTGGTGCCGTGTTATATTTTATCAACACAAGTGTACGCGTGTCTGGTCTGGTTTGAGGTGGTAGAGAAACGGCTACAGGGTTTTCAACGTGTACTTTCCTGAGATCAAAGTTCACAGCGTGGGCAGAAAAGTTCACCATTGTAATAGACGTCTTGGAGACCAGCTACTGTGATGATACCATCACGACTAGCGACCCGAGAGCGTCATCATAATTGGGGCGTATATTGGAGCGTATATCGTATCACGTATAACACTTAACTAACTGACAAGATTATCAAGTTTTACTGTTGAAGTGTATTATATGCTGTGTTTATGGCTCTCCACAATATCCTTTTGCTTGCAGCTCTAAATAAATTTTGTCTTTTCTTTATTTCTTAACCCTGTTCTTCCATCCATTTTCTAAAGTTAGTCAAGAATGATATGCATTGTTTTTCGCTGTCTCATGCATTCATTCTCCCCTGAGAGAAACAGATTTTCTAAGCCATCATTCCTCCTTATATGCTCCAGAAAGTTTCTTCATGTTAAGTATAAGTTTTCTTTTTGTTTCCATTTTCTTGTCGTTGCTGATTTCATGGTATCTCAAACATCTTTGTATAGAACCACATTTCTGTTCCATCAAGGACTATCTTGTACATCTTTGAGGAAATTGTTCAATTGCATATTATCTACTCATATATATATATTACTTTTACAACGCCAGTGATCCAGGCAGCATGATTCCTCTAATTAAATCAAAAGGAGGTCGATGCTGTTTTTCTCTGACGATTCGTGTTCAAACTCAAATGTGGGCAGCGACACTTTATTCATATCTGACCGTTACATTTGAACAGTTTCTTTTCTCGCAATTCTCACATTTGGAACCGTATTCTAGTTTGATGTTACCTGTCAGATGCAATAAATAAAAATTTAAATAAAAGGTCGATCGACATCTTCTACCTTTTTAAAATCTGTTGTGTTAATGAATTTTCGGTTCATATTTCCCCACGGTGTTTTGAACAGGAGTAGAGCTTTATTCCTTGTTTCCTGTTTAAGATGGGTTTCCGGTTCATTCTAAAGTCTACCACAATTATATTTGTAACACATCCACATATAACCCTGAATATGTTTTGACTATTTATTTCCTCAATAAGAGTAGGGAAATACGTCTATCGTGCTGTTCACACACTTCCCAGTCTTATGAAAAAGAGTAGAAGTTTATCTCTTATTTTCAGTTTAAGATTGGGTTTCCGGTAAATTCTTAAGGCTTCCTCAACTGCATTTGTAAATGCTCTACCTATAACCTTGAATATGTTTTGAATATTTATTTCCTCAATAGGAGTAAATAGGTCCGTTTATCGTGCGGTTCACACTTTTCCCAGTCTTATGAACAGGAGCAGGGGTTTATCCCTTATTTTCAGTTTACGATTGGGTTTCCGGTAATTTCTTAAGTCTTCCTCCACTATATTTGTAACAGCTCTACCTATAACCTTGAACATGTTTTGAATATTTGTTTCCTCAATGGGAGTAGGTAAGTCTGTCTATCGTGCGGTTCACACTCTTCCTACTATTTTGAATAGGAGTAGAGGTTTATCCCTTATTTTCTATTTGGAATTGGATTTCTGGTTCATTCTAAAATCTACCTTAACTATAAAACTTGTCTCTGCCTATAAACCTGTTCAACTTTTTACTTTTTAATTACATACTTTTCCTAAATAAAAGTATATTAGTCTGCTTCATACTCTACCTGGTATGTGAAATAGAAAGTAAAGTTTTTCTGTTTAGGACTTTAACTTATCTTGCATCTTGGTGGGGTTGGCTCCTTGCTTGGCATTATGTCTCTCACTTTGTAGCTCTCTACTTCGAGTGGCTTTTGGGTCTTATAAGAATACCTTTCACTTCCAATAACCTCTTGCAAATTAATGGCAATACTGCCTTGCTTGGGAGAAAATTATTGAAATAGCTCTTGAATTATCATTTCATTTTTAGATTATATTTAGTTTTTTAGCACCCGTTTTCTTCTCTTTCTCTCTCTTTCTTCTGATTGTCTCCTACTCTCTATCTCACCCTCTTTTTCTCTCTCTCCCTCTCTCTCCTGTTTCTTTCACTATCAGTTTCATTCTATCTTTATCTCTTTTTCTCTATTTTTTTTTGTTTTATTTTCTTTATTTCTTCTTCTTTTTTTTTTTGCAACGTCTGTTTATTTATCGCTTTCACCGGTAATCATTAGATCTAAATTTTCTAGAACATTTTTTTTTCTCCTATGACCTTCCCACCAATCTCTGTCCGTCTACTTCTCTTTCTCTGCTCTCTGGCTCTGGTTTTCTTGCCTCGCCTTCAGCCGTTAACCGTAGGCGCCACATTTTAAAGACGACCCAATGTCTGTCCGTATTTTGCCTCGCTATTACTGAATACATTCCTTCGCTTGTACAGTTGTTTCTCATAACATGGTCTCTTTAAAGACGTTTTGCGACCAGCGAAGATCAAGCAAAAACAAACAGACAAAAGCAATTACGTGTATTTTCGCAAGGAAAAAAAAACAAAACAAAACAAAAAGAAAAGATGGCGTTTGCAGCAAATAATCCCGCTAAAAGATTCTATTGTGTCTGCCTTGGGGAATGGCGAAGTTGTCATTTGGTCGATTTTATTCCATGCTAGCGTAAGACTGCCGTATTCAGATGAAAATGGAGGCCTTAAGTAAGTCTGGGCGAGAGACATTAGTCCATTTGGAAAATGTACTCACACAGTACATTTCTTAAGCACTTAAACAAAACTCGCATTTAAAAATCTATCATTTGCCAGTGCATTGAATACTGCTGCCGTATCTGTTCTGGTGCCTCTACGGAAGTTTTACCATAGAGAAATTTCCTACCATCAGAATGGATGACGCTAGTCTCCTAGAGAGCAATACACTGCGCCTCCTTGGCGTTACTCTCTCAACAGACCTCAAATGGAAAGATTACATCGAATCTATAGCTGCATCTATTGTTAGAAAGGTTGGGTCACTGTGTCGGGTCAGAAAGTTTTCCTCCCGAGAGTCCATTTTACATATTTATAAAATCTACCTTTCGTCCGTGCATTGAATAGTGTTACCATATCTGGTCGGGTTCTCCTGCTATTCATCTTGTGGACAAAATCTAAAAGAGGATCTGCAATATAATCGATCTTGATATGGCATCTCGACTTTAGTCATTTTATCACCAGCGTGGCACGGTTTCCCTCTGTCTTTTTTTACAAATATTTTTGTGGCAACCGATCTCACGAGCTTTTTTTCTTTGTTGCCCAGATCGCATGAATTTAAGCGTTCTACTAGTTTGGCGTCTAGGTCCCACCCTTTTACAGTTGAAATAGTTAAATATAACGCCACTTTTATTAAAGCAGTTTCTTTTTTAGCACTTTTCGCTTGTGGAACGCCTTTCCGTTTCCTTGCCGCCATGATATCTACAACTCCAAAAATTTAAATATAGCATCAATTGTCATATTCTGTCTTCTGGAATTCTGTTCATCTTTTATCCTTTCCTCAATACCTCATGAATCCAGTCTTTTATCTCATTTTAACCGCATGTGCACTGGTGGCCGTTCCACATTTCTCAGGGATAAATAGTTAAAAAATGAAGATATGAACAGCATTGAATACTGTTGCCATATCTTGTAGGATGGAATGTCTAGGTAACTCTGAGAACCCCAGATAAGAAAGATCTCTAAACTACTCGACCGAGACATTACGAGACTCTTCTCACATGATGTCATCCTAATCAATGTGAGCACAAATTTCTTAAAGGTACTTTACCGCTATCAATGAAGGGTAAGTACCGAGATAGAGGATAGCCGTTAGAGAGAGAATCCCTCTTTTCGAACACGTAGCAAGGCATTCAGTAAGCTGGATGACATCATTTTTTGTATCATACCACAATACTGCGTTGTGGTGCAGTAGATATCGACTCAGAACGAGAAATCGGGGAGCTGAGTTCGAATTCCAGTTGTATTCTTTGCATTTACTTACGCACAAATACCCTTTGGGAAGGTATTAATCCGTTTCTTCCCTCCAGTTATGAATTAAATAATAGGACAGATTGGGTTCTATAATCTTGACTTGCAACCAGTCTACCGCAGAAAGCAATGGCAACCTACTGCGGGATAATCTTCTGCCCAGTCAGTCATGTTTCTTTCTAGACATGATCGCCCAAGCGCGTATCATGTATGGCACTTATTTGACTGACTGACATCAATACTAAAAATCTTCTCCAATGCACCATCATGTTAAACAGAGTTTCAGCCTTGCACCACGAGGTTCTTGATTAAAAGCAATTGCAATTAAATTCAAAATTGCTCTTTTTTATGCGAACATTAGGTTTTGAGTACAGGTTGGATAATGTACGTAGTTTCCTGTCTTGATCATATTATCTACATAGAAATTTAGTTTAAGCATTTTTTTAGCTTTTTTCCTTGAGTACCGACTCTTTGGATCCTAGCACCGTACTAGTTTGGCGTCTAGGTCCCACGCTTTTACAGTTGAAATAGTTAAATATAACCGCCACTTCTGTTACAACAGTTTCTTTTCTAGCACTTACCGCTAATGGAACTACCTACCGTTGATTTACTTCCCAAATAGTTACAGACTCAAAAAGTTTAAATGCATCGTCAATTGACATCTTCGATTTTCCTGAATCCCGTTCATCATTTATTCTTTCTTCAATAACCCTTGTCATCAGTTCTTTCTCTTACCCCTGCGCACAAGTGACGGCCCCGCCTTGCTTGGGGTGAAATGATTAAGAAAATATCTCTTCAGAATTATGATGCATTTTGACTCTAGTGTCATCAGCTCTGTTAGAATCCTTTAGTCGCATTCAAACGGAATCATTGCAGTTCCAAACATCGACTAGAAGACCTATCAAATTTATGACAAGAAGATTTTCCTCATATGTAACTTCAAAAGGGTAGGGGCGTGTGTTTATGAGAGTTTCATCGGCTATAAATCTATAAGATTTTTTCGGATAATCCAAAAACAGGTTTACTGAGTTTTTATAATTTTAAGAATCGGTTCGCCCGAACCGGTAGGGTGCAACGTTTGCTTTATATCCCACCTGTTATTAAGGCGTCCCCTATTATTCTAAATTGATTAAATGCACATCAAGAAATCGAATATTCCTTTCCACCAAATACCATGCACTTTATTCAAACGAGATCTGGTGACTAATTTTGACAAAGAAATCTTCGCCCTGCTCCATACACGCATTTTTAAAATAATTCTTTCACCCCAAACAAGGTAGGAGCGACAATGGTGCGCAGGTGTGCGGGGGTACAGTGAGAAAAAAAACACAAGATACAAATAAAGGACAAGAGATTGGAATAAAAAAAATCAAAAAATGGTGTTGACGTTGCATTTAAACTTTTAGAGATTGTAGCTATCAGGGAATCATGCAAATAGACAGGAGTCCCCAAAACGGTAAGTGCGAGAAAAGAAACTGTTAGAGTAGAAGACGATGTTACATTTAACGGCGGACCTGAAAAAGACTACCACCACCTTTAAATTTGTTGTTTTTCATTTTTTTAAAAAAAATTTCAACGCGGTTTTATCGGTTATTACATAAAGTTTTCGATTATCAAAAGAAATTTGAATACATTCAATATTTAGACAATTTTAGGGGTGCTCACTTTCTTATACAACGTTATGGTAAATCGATCCTCCATTTTGGCACCACTCAACTTAGGTTCGCTTTGTTTTTGTTTTTGTTGGGATGAGTTGTTGCTCTTGTTTTTGTCTTTTTCAAGTTTTCTTTAGTTCTTACGATGGTATCTTCCTTGGAAACTCCAAGAATGGCTTTATTCTAAAATTTAGCAAAAGGATACAGTTGTTGAATATGCGCAAGCAAAAACGTTAATTGCACATGATTGATTTACTATAAGGTTGTATGAAAAACTGAACCCCCACAAAAAATTGTTTAAATTGAAATTTTTACAAATTATTTTGTCAATCGGAATGTTTACGGTATAATTGATAAGACTGCACTAAAAAAAAGTTTTAAAAAATTAATAATCAACCAATTTACAGGTGGTAGTAATGTCGTATCGGCGAGTGGTTCCAAAATGGAGGATCGATTTACTATAAGGTTGTCCCACCTTAAAATTGTTGAAACATTAAAATTTTTCCAATTTATTTTTGGCAATCGGAAAGTTTAGGGTGCAACCGATAAGACTGCGCTGAAAAACGTAAAAAAAAAAAAAAAAATGAAAAACTAATTTAAAGGTGGTGGTAGTCGCCCTGAGGTTTGCCCATTGAACTATTTTGATGATAATAAAGTGGGACCTTGATGCCAATCTTGTATCATGCGTAAATGCATGTGGTTGGGCCATCAGGGAAAGAAGCTCGCTAGAGAAGTTGCCTTGAAAATACTTGTAGAAAAGACAGAGGGAAGCCACATCGCGTGATAAAGCGACTAAAGGCGAGCTGAAAAGTTAGAATCGATTATATACGCATACTCATACTGCACAGGTCTTATTGGTACCGTTTTGCTGGAAGGAGGATTACGTTATTTGTGTAGCGAGCACATTGTTTCGGTTTCGGGTATTCAATCCTGCCTCTTGAAAGCCATTAAATAACAGTCGTCAGCAGTGTCTTCCAAGTAAACATTTTAGACACAAGATCTTTCCAAACACTGACCGTCGTTAGTGTATCCTTGAGACGATCTTTGCAGCTTTTGTGTGTCTTGCACAGGCGGATGAATTGCTTTTCACCAGTTCACCCTAAAATTCTTGATTTGGAAATCGGCTGTCCTTTAAGTTTTCTAGGTGACCAGCCTACATAAATGCATATGCACGTATACACGCAGACGAGTGCATGAGCGCGTATACACGCACAAATACCAGGTTAATTAGAAATGTTGTGAAACAAGAAGAGAATGAAAAAGTAACACTACATAAATATCAGACGAATGCTAGAGAATTAAAAACTGAGACGTGAAAAAGAAGAAATTGAAGAAAAGGAATGCACCTATATACAAGCCAAAAAAGAATGAGGAAAAATTTAATCCATTTTAATATGTGGAAGGATGCGTACGTAAAACATACTGCAAAACTAAAGTAAAAAAAATGAACATCGTTCCGACGTAAAAAAAAAACATTACAACAAACCAAAGAAAAACTTTATATGTAAAAATTAATAATGTGTATGTAAAAGGGTAACTAGACATTGGTAGAGACTGTGTTTGAGTTTTGTTTAATGGTATATCAACCTCTGGATTATTTAATGCCAAAAAGTAGGGTCTTAAGGCATTTCTTTTTAATGTTCAGTGATAGTGAGAAGGTTGATTTGATCATATTTTAATGAAATTTCTTTGTTTTTATTCTTTTTTATTTTAGAAAACTGAAAATGTTTTCTAGTTTTAAATTCAAAAATGTTTTGTTGAGAATAATTTTTTTCTTCAAAAATGTGTTATGGTAATAATTTTCTTCAAAATGTATTGTTGGTAATATTTTTCCTTCAAAATGTATATTTTTCTATAAAAATCTATTTTTATGTATATATTTCTGTAAAAGTGTATTTTTATACTTTTATAGTGTTTTGACCCCAGTTTTTGGGGTTAACGATTTGCCCATAGCTGGGACCCTGACAGATGCTACAACTCCGGGTCAGGGTGGGCATGAGAACAACAGTAATTAAGAGATGGTTCCATGCTCCTCAAAACCTTCCAATCAGATGTAGTTTACTGTTATGCCCAGGACCACACTGGTAGAAATATCAATGTAATCAACGAAGCTACATGGAAAGCAAACGGAAAACTTATACTTTTAAAAAAGCTTTGAAAATCACTCGGGCAAGAAATTATTTCTTATTAGTTAAATGTCATGCAACGTTTCATTTCTTAAGAAGTGTATAAAAGGCTTTTGTGTTAAAAATGCTATAAACTTATTTGGTACTGACTGAGTAGATGTCTTTGATTTATGGAATTTACGTATGAATATTTATAGCCAAAATATAAGTGAAGAAGCGACCAGTTTAAAAAGGCAATATTTTTTTTTTAATCATATCACCCCAAGCAAGGCGATAGCGCCACTGATGCGCAGCGGGCTACGTAAGGGTAACAAGAATGGAAAAGAGAAAGCCGGAAACCACATCCTAAACAGGGAACAAGGGATACGCCTCTTCACCTGTTCAGTAGACGTGGGGGGAGTGGGAACCGGGCGATAGTTTAGTCTATCTACTCCACTGGAAAAAAAAAAATAAATAAAAGAGTGAAAAGATTGGAAAAGAGAGAACCGGAAACCGCATCCTAAACAGGAAACAAGGGATGAGCCTCTTCACCTGTTCAATAGATGTGGGTGGAGTGTGAACCGGGCGATAGTTTAGTCTATCTACTCCAATATGAAAATTTAAAGAAAGAATTGAAAAACTGTTGACCGGATGTTCTGTCGGACTATTTGGGATGGTGTTCCAAAGTCAAAGAAAAAATTTCAAGTGAAAAAAAGGGTCAAAGCTGGTATTTAAACCAAAAAGAAATTAATTAGACTAAGTAAACGAAGAATTAGACAGGCTTGAAAAAATTTACGATATAAAATGGGCAGCGCCGGCGGTAGATGTAAAGAAAAAAATAATAAAATTTTTGTTTGTGCTTATTTTTCGACTGGGTTAAAGAAATGTTTAGAATCTAATTTCTACGATTAGCAAGTCCAGAGAAAATCTTTGAGAAATAAAAAACGGAAAAAAGGAAAGAAAAAAAAATAAAAGAAGGAAAATATGGTGAAAAAAATTAGAACGTAAAAGGCATTGGAATCAGTTTAAAAAAAGGTTTACTGAAGAAAAGCCCGCAAGAAAAGAAGAACCTATGCAATTTCTGTGTGATATCTTTGACGTACCAACACCCCAAGAATTCGTTGAACGTACAAGTATGAGTACCAGAAAAAGGAAACATATAAAAAAACATAGTGGTTGATTTTCAAACGAAAGAAATATAAACTTCATTAGGTGGCGAACTCGTTATAAAGTGGATGGGGTGAATACTAAGAAATAAAACAAAATATTTACGAAAATAAAAACAATCGCAAAAGGGACGATGTTGTACTGTTAATAAGACACACTCATTAACAGAAATGAATAAAGCAAGACGCTTTAAATAGAAAATTCAAGCTCGAAAATCCGCGCTCGTGTCCGACCTTGTGTTACATTCCGTCTCACTGGGCAGGCATTTGGTAAATAGTATTCCACTTGAACACAAAAATATCGGTTGAGCTTTATTTGTTTTCTGGAAGAGTACGATTCACTCCGCGCTTAGTCTACGGACAGGATTAGTATAGGTATTCCTGCGTATATGGGGGCTGGGCAATTTTGATCCTTGACCCGAGTGTCCACTCTCAAGTTCACAACTTCACAGCTTTTTTTAAACACATATTTTTCCTGATACTCGAAATATACATACCTCCTTTGTTTTGGAAATTCTTTGTCTAATTGGGAGGTCTTACGTGGTCGAGCGGTCTAAAACACGTTAGATCTAATGACAGATATAACCTTTGATTTATTTATTAAAAATAACTATATACTCAGTTGCAGTTTACATATAACAATTGATTTTTGAAAATTTACTCTGTAACCATTCACATTTTAGATATAACAACTGATTTAGTTATGAAAATTAACAATATAACCATTTAGAATTTACATATAACAATTGATTTATTTATAAAAAAATAACTATATAACTATTTACAGTTTACATCTAACGATATATTTATGAAAATTAGCTATATAGCCATTTACAATTTGCATCTAACAATTGATTTATTTACGAAAATTAATTATATAACCATTTTCAGTTTACATCTAACAATTTATTTATTTATGAAAATTAACTACATAAACATTTACAATTTATAAATAGGTTCTCGGAGTGATTTCCACCTTCTTCCAAACACTTCCTTACTCGGGGGACACATGTTCTACACTTTCTGGAATTGTTAGCTTTTCAGCCACGGGTAACAATCTAAATTTATTTATAAATGGAACTCTCTCTGTGTGTGTGTGTGTGTGTGTGTGTGTGTGTGTGTGTGTGTGTGTGTGTGTGTGTGTGTGTGAGACCGTTACCTATAGACTTCGAAACGGCTGAACCGATTTTCTTGAAAATTTACACAGTTGTATTATAAGCGTCTGCGAGTGTTCTTAACTAGGTTTTGTGTCGAGGTACCCCAGATAAATATCGAAAATCGATAATCAAAATATCGAGTTACAGAAGGAGAGATACGATTTTAATCAAATTTGATACACTCAGAGAAAAAGACATAAGAAACGATATTCAAATGTTTCAAGATTGCAGTTTTTACATGAGTGCAGAAAATCGATAATATATTTATATATATATATAAAAGGCAAGATCTTTGTGTGTGTGTTTATCTATCTGTATGTCCTTTATACAAATCCACAATTTTATCCGATTCTCACCAAACTTCAAAATTTGACTTACATCCATTCATTTTTCTTTCAGTCTACGGTTTCGCTTTTACTGGAAACAACTATTGCTTTTTAGTCTTTCGTGCTAACGTCCAAAGAGTCTGTGTTCCAGGACCATGGATTAGTTTTAAAGCTTTCATTACACCCGAGAAACTCCGGGCTATACTGCTAGTCTATGTATATAAATGGATTAGAAGGTATTTTTAATTTCCGACCACTGTCTGTTTGACTTGGACGTGTTCATAGTGAGCTTCGTTTTCTGTTGAATGTTTTCATTGTTTTAACGTACTTTGTATAGACAGTTATAGCAGAATTTTCCACAAGAATGTTGCAGATAGATGTGAAGATGTAAAGGGGTCCTAATGGAATTATGGCCCGAGAGATATAAATTGAGTATCTAAACTTATTTATAAATCGAACTTTGTCTGTGTGTGTGTGTGTCTGTGTGTGTGTGTATCCGTTACCTATAGACTCCGAAATGGCTGAACCGATTTTCTTGAAAATTTACACAGTTGTACTTTAAGCGTCTGCGAGTGTTCTTAGCTAGGTTTTGTGTCGAGGTACCCCTGATAAATATCGAAAATTGATGATCGAAAAAATCGGGTTATAGAAGGAGTGGTCCGATTTTAATCAAATTTGATACACTCATAGACAAAGACGTAAGAAATGATATTCAGAAGTTTCAAGGTTGCAGTTCTTGCAATGGTGCAGAAAATCTGATATGGATACCAGGAAATCAAAATTTGACTTACCCGATTTTTTCGATTTTCTTTCAGATTACGGTTTCGCTTTAACTGGAAACAACTATTGCTTTTTAGTCTTTCGTGCCAACGTCCAAAGAGTCTGAGCTCCAGGCCCATGGATTAGTTTTAAAGCTTTCATTACACCCGAGCAACGCCGGCCTAACTGCTAGTTTTTAATAAGCGTAGATGTTCAGTATAACCATTATATATGAATATGTATTGATCAGTAACGCAGCCGGTTAAAAGGCGTGTTAATTCATAAATAATATTGTCCCTTCGTAGTTTTAATGATACTGGTGAGTTGTTATTGCTGACAATGTTTTAAATTTCTTATAATTATAGATAATTGACGATCACACAATTACAAACACACATTGCTGTCATCCAACAAACTTTCATACATAATTATTTACGGTTTTAATACACATGGCACGTACCTGACCAAACAAAATAAATAAAAAATCCACTCTCTTTTTTTTATCTCTCAATCTCTGACAAAACTTTAATAAATGTGAAACATGTTAGGCTATTTTTCTTATTTGTGGTTTAATATATAATAATGGACTCTTCCGTCGAATTTGACGTATGAGAACCTGACAGCTTAATTGTTTCAGGTATGAAACCACGGTAAACCACCAGAAGACCCACACAAGTAATTTGATTTAAGTTTGTGCAGAACCATCCACAATTTTCAAAACTATTGATGGACTCAGTCGGTGCATATAAATACTACAGATGAAGCAGGTAATAGATCTCAGGCATTTTAATTATTCCGCAACAGGTTGCCATTACTTTCTGCGGTAGACTGGTTACCAGCCAAGGCTATAGAACCCTATCTGTCATGTTATTTAACCCATAATTGGATGTAAGAGGCGGATAAATAACTTTCCCAAGGGTATTAGCGCGTAAGTGAATATATATATATATATATATATATATATATATATATATATATTAAATCCAGAAGGATGATCAGATAGGTAAACCTCAAGAACCCGATCCTAATTAATATAATTTTATTAATAATAAAATTGCTCAAAGTGAAGGGTTCGATGCAAGTATTATATTCTATTTACAGAGTCAAATATAAAAACATAAAACAAAAATTTCTCAAAATTTTTTCAGTATTCTAGTCCTTTTCTTTCCCCTTCTTGACACCCCCTATAACCTGTCACTCTTTCTTATAACTTTCCTTTTATGTGACCCCCTGCAAAACTGGCAGTAAAATGCCTTGCTTGGGGCGATATGATTATAAAAAAAAATCCGGACCAATTAACCCTTAACTCTGACCCAGAATAAAAAGAATAATTCATAAAACAAGAAATGTTTTCACCTGTAAAAACTTAAAGATCAAGCGTAACTCTAAAACTAAATTGCAAAATGAAATCCCACTAATCAAGGAAATACTGCACTTAAAGGCACAGAGAACAAACAATGAAGAAAGGGTTGTAGGTTCAACCGACAAAATAAGATATTCCAAGCGAAACTCCACAAGTTATGGAAAGATATTGGGAAGTATGTTGCAGAAGAAATCAAAAAGACTCGTTTTTGCTGCTGTTAGCATAACGTTTCTGCCGTTCTTTTCTCCAGGTTTCATCAGTTGTTTGTTAACCGACAGAGAAGTTGGAAGTGAGCCCTAAAGGAAAATGCAAGAACTGACGATCAAGTTGCAAGAATTTTATACCATCGATTTGATGTCAATATCAAAAAGGCATGATTGCAGAAGACTGCATGAAATCTTGACATCGTCTTTTCTCGTAAATTCTGAAGTCCATTGTTTTGGAGACAACTGGTGCTTTAACTAGAGCAGAAAATATTACTGGAGATTTAACTAAATCTCCAGTAATATTTTCTGCGCTTGTAGATCAAACATAAAAAACAATGGCAACAACAACAACAACAACAACAACAATAATAATAATAATAATAATAATAATAATAATAATAATAATAATAAGAATAATAAGAATAATTATGTGCAAACATTATGGAAAAGCTGTAAACAAACACTGGTATGAACATCACCCAGCACCGGTTACAGCAATAGAAGATGTAACCATTCTATGGGATTACACCATCTACACAGACAGAAAAATTGAAGCAAACAGGCCAGACATTATTGTTAAAAACCAGAAGGAGAAAACTTGTCTATTAATTGATATGGCTTGTCCAGCGGATTGTAACATAGCAATCAAGGAATTCGAAAAACTGTCAAAATATAAAGACCTGGAAATTGAAATAGAAAAAAAAGTAGAAATTGAAAACAAGAGTTGTGCCAGTGATAGTAGGTGCACTTGGGATGATAAAAAATAGAACAAAGCACATTGAGATAACCCCTCTAAACACCAGCTTAAAAGATATACAAAAAATTGTCTTATTAAGTACAGCCCACACACTAAGGATAACTTTGTCTAAGGATGTTAAGGGAGATAGAAAAAAACATTAAATGAAGCCATAACAACACTCCACGACCTACGTTCGTCTTCCTGTAGACTTACTAGGTAGTGCGATCATAGCAGAGATCGAATAATAATAATAATAATAATAATAATAATAATAATAATAATAATAATAGAATAGGTAAAAAAAGAATTGAAGTGACAGTACCCCCCAGAATGGAAGAAGTCACACAGTTCTGGGAAAAGGTATGGGCTTGCCCTAAAGAACTTAACAAGGAAGTAAATTGGATTACGCAAGAAACGGAACGAATGAAAAATAAACCCGAACAGACATGGTCTGGAATTACAGAAGATGATGTTAAATTTGCACTAAAAAAAGCACACAATTGGAAATTCCCAGGAATAGATAAAATTCCTAAATTCTGGCTATATTATTTAAATGCAACACATAAAAAATTAGCCAAAGAACTTCAAGGAATGGTTGACGATCCCACCAAAATTCCTGCATGGATGACTAAAGGAATTACATTTCTTCTACCTAAGAATGGTGACACAAACAACCCGAAAAACTACAGACCAATTACATGTCTTCCGACAACATATAAACTATTAACATCTATTTTAACAAAACAGACATATTTATTCTTAGAAAGAAATGACATGATACCGCTTGAACAAAAAGGGTGCAAACGTGGCTGTTATGGTTGTAAAGACCAATTGCTGATTAACAAAATGATCCTGGAAAACTGCTACAGTACAAAGAAAAATCTGAGTACAGCCTGGATAGACTATCGAAAGGCATTCGATAGTGTGCCACATGACTGGATTTTAAAGACTTTAAATATATACAAGATATCGCCCGTCATCATCAATTTCATCAAACAGTGCATGTCGATATGGAAGACAACCCTTTACCTCAATCATATAAATGGAACCAATAAGTCTGATGAAATAAACATCAAAAGAGGTATATTTCAAGGTGATTCTTTATCTCCCTTACTATTCTGCATATCATTAATAGCACTAACCAGTCAACTTAATAAGACAGAATGTGGTTATAAAATAGGACAAAAGAAAATAAGCCATCTATTTTATATGGATGACTTGAAGTTATATGCTAAGAATGATAATGAACTGGAAGGTCTCCTGCAAACTGTAAAATGTTTCAGCGAAGACATTGGAATGAAATTTAATTTGAATAAATGTGCTAAAGCTACAGTTTTACGTGGATCAATACAAGAAACATCCTCAATTAGCCTAGACCCTGCTGTAACAATAAAAGAATTGAAACCGGAAGAAGCTTATAAATACCTAGGTGTAAATGAGAATGTAAACATTCACCATAAAAAGATGAAAGAAATAGTACGTAAAGAGTACTATAGAAGGCTACGAATGATATTAAAAACTGAATTGAATTCACAGAACAGAGTTATGGCCATTAATAGCCTTGCAATCCCAGTTGTCCAATATAGCTTTAACATCTTAAACTGGACTCTAAACGACATCAGGCGAATGGATGCTAAAACAAGAAAGCTTCTTTCTAAGCATAAGATGCATCATCCAAAGGCTGATGTAGACCGTCTGTACATACCCCGTAAAGAAGGTGGAAGAGGTCTTATTCAGCTGGAACTGACATACAAGACAACAACTATTGGCTTACTAACATACATAGAAACAACAAAGGATTGGATGATACAATTAGTAAGGCAACATGAAGAAAGAAAGAAAAAATACTCAATAATAAAAGAAGGCAGTAAATTCAAACAAGATTTACAGTTCGTAGATTCTGTAGAAAAGCAGAACGGAAGCCAAGAGCCGACTATTGCGGCAAAGAATATGAAAATGAAAGCCAAAGATAAAGCTCTTGGACAGTTGAAACAGCGCTGGCAAGACAAACCTCTGCATGGCCAATATCCAGTACGTGCCAATAAATCCAATGTTGACAAAGTTAATACTCATCGATGGTTACGTGCATCTGGATTAAAGTCCGAAACTGAAGGATTTATTCTTGCAGCACAAGACCAAAGTCTTTTCACGAGAAACTTCCAGGCAAATATTATGCATAACAATATGGATCCAAAATGCAGGTTTTGTGATAAACACCAAGAAACAATAGACCACCTAATCTCAGGCTGTTCTGTGCTTGCCCCAAATGAATATAAAAATCGCCACGATAGAGTTGGGCAATATTTACATTGGACAATATGCAAGCATTATGGAAAAGCTGTAGGCAAACACTGGTATGAACATCACCCAGCATCGGTTACAGAAATAGAAGATGTAACCATTCTATGGGATTACACCATCTACACAGACAGAAAAATTGAAGCAAACAGGCCAGACATTATTGTTAAAAACCAGAAGGAGAAAACTTGTCTATTAATTGATATGGCTTGTCCAGCGGATTGTAACATAGCAATCAAGGAATTTGAAAAACTGTCAAAATATAAAGACCTGGAAATTGAAATAGGAAAAATGTGGAAATTGAAAACAAGAGTTGTGCCAGTGATAGTAGGTGCACTTGGAATGATAAAAAATGGAACAAAACAACACATTGAAAGAATCCCTGGAAACCCCAGCTTAAGAGACATACAAAAAATTGTCTTATTAAGTACAGCCCACACACTAAGGAAAACTTTATCTATGTAATGCTGGAGTTGATAGGGAAGATAGAAAAACATGAAATGGAGCCATAACAACACGCCACTACCTGCCTTAGGTCTCCCCGCAGACTTGGTTGGTAGTGAGACAAAAGCAGAAATCGAAATATGATGAAAAATGACATAATAATAATAAGACGTGAAGATCCACCTTGGAAAAGAAAAATAGAAAAAGAAATCGAACAACTTAGAAGTGAATTATCAATACTGGATGAACTGAGTAGAGGAATAAATGTAAGAACTAGGAAAAGCAGAAGAGCCGAAAGAAAATATAACATCAGGAATGAAAATGAAGTCTTATCAAATAAAGAAAAAATAAAGCAAAAAATCCAACTGAAGGCTCAAAAAATAAGACGCTATGAGAAAAGAGCAAGATTTTACAGACAAAACAAGATTTTTCAGACTGATACAAAGAGATTTTACAGGGAAATAGGTAAAAAAAGAATTGAAGTGACAGTACCCCCCAGAATGGAAGAAGTCACACAGTTCTGGGAAAAGATATGGGCTTGCCCTAAAGAACTTAGCAAGGAAGTACATTGGATTACGCAAGAGATAGAACGAATGAAAAATAAACCCGAACAGACATGGTCTGGAATTACAGAAGATGATGTTAAATATGCACTAAAAAAAGCACACAATTGGAAATTCCTAGGTATAGATAAAATTCCTAACTTTTGGCTATATTATTTAAATGCAGCACATAAAAAACTAGCCAAAGAACTTCAAGAAATGGTTGACGATCCCACTAAAATTCCTGCATCGATGACCAAAGGAATTACATTTCTTCTACCCAAGAATGGTTACACAAACAACCCGAAAAACTACAGACCAATTACATGTCTTCCGACAACATATAAACTATTAACATCTATTTTAACAAAACAGACATATTTATTCTTAGAAAGAAATGACATGATACCGCTTGAACAAAAAGGGTGCAAACGTGGCTGTTATGGTTGTAAAGACCAATTGCTGATTAACAAAATGATCCTGGAAAACTGCTACAGTACAAAGAAAAATCTGAGTACAGCCTGGATAGACTATCGAAAGGCATTCGATAGTGTGCCACATGACTGGATTTTAAAGACTTTAAATATATACAAGATATCGCCCGTCATCATCAATTTCATCAAACAGTGCATGTCTATATGGAAAACAACCCTTTACCTCAATCATATAAATGGAACCTATAAGTCTGATGAAATAAACATCAAAAGAGGTATATTTCAAGGTGATTCTTTATCTCCCTTACTATTCTGCATATCATTAATAGCACTAACCAGTCAACTTAATAAGACAGAATGTGGTTATAAAATAGGACAAAAGAAAATAAGCCATCTATTTTACATGGATGACTTGAAGTTATATGCTAAGAATGATAATGAGCTGGAAGGTCTTCTGCAAACTGTAAAATGCTTCAGCGAAGACATTGGAATGAAATTTAATTTGAATAAATGTGCTAAAGCTACAGTTTTACGTGGATCAATACAAGAAACATCCTCAATTAGCCTAGACCCTGCTGTAACCATAAAAGAATTGAAACCAGAAGAAGCTTATAAATACCTAGGTGTAAATGAGAGTGAAAACATTCACCATAAAAAAATGAAAGAAATAGTGCGTAAAGAGTACTATAGAAGGCTACGAATGATATTAAAAACTGAATTAAATTCACAGAACAGAGTTATGGCCATTAATAGCCTTGCAATCCCAGTTGTCCAATATAGCTTTAACATCTTAAACTGGACTCTAAACGACATCAGGCGAATGGATGCTAAAACAAGAAAGCTTCTTTCTAAGCATAAGATGCATCATCCAAAGGCTGATGTAGACCGTCTATACATACCCCGTAAAGAAGGTAGAAGAGGTCTTATTCAGCTGGAATTGTCATACAAGACAACAACTATTGGCTTACTAACATACATAGAAACAACAAAGGATTGGATGATACAATTAGTAAGGCAACATGAAGAAAGAAAGAAAAAATATTCAATAATAAAAGAAGGCAGTAAATTCAAACAAGATTTACAGTTAGTAGATTCTGTAGAAAAGCAGAACGGAAGCCAAGAGCCGGCTATTGCGGCAAAGAATATGAAAATGAAAGCCAAAGATAAAGCTCTTGAACAGATGAAACAGCGCTGGCAAGACAAACCTCTGCATGGCCAATATCCAGTACGTGCCAATAAATCCAATGTTGACAAAGTTAATACTCATCGATGGTTACGTGCATCTGGATTAAAGTCTGAAACTGAAGGCTTTATTCTTGCAGCACAAGACCAAAGTCTTTTCACTAGAAACTTTCAGGCAAATATTATGCATAATAATATGGATCCAAAATGCAGGTTTTGTGATAAACACCAAGAAACAATAGACCACCTAATCTCAGGCTGTTCTGTGCTTGCCCCAAATGAATATAAAAATCGCCACGATAGAGTTGGGCAATATTTACATTGGGCAATATGCAAACATTATGGAAAAGCTGTAGGCAAACACTGGTATGAACATCACCCAGCACCGGTTACAGAAATAGAAGATGTAACCATTCTATGGGATTACACCATCTACACAGACAGAAAAATTGAAGCAAACAGGCCAGACATTATTGTTAAAAACCAGAAGGAGAAAACTTGTCTATTAATTGATATGGCTTGTCCAGCGGATTGTAACATAGCAATCAAGGAATTTGAAAAACTGTCAAAATATAAAGACCTGGAAATCGAAATAGAAAAAATGTGGAAATTGAAAACAAGAGTTGTTCCAGTGATAGTAGTTGCACTCGGAATGATAAAAAATGGAACAAAACAACACATTGAAAGAATCCCTGGAAACCCCAGCTTAAGAGATATCCAAAAAATTGTCTTATTAAGTACAGCCCACACACTAAGGAAAACTTTATCTATGTAATGCTGGAGATGATAGGGAAGATAGAAAAACATGAAATGGAGTCATAACAACATGCCACTACCTGCCTTAGGTCTCCCCGCAGACTTGGTTGGTAGTGAGACCAAAGCAGAAATCGAAATATGATGAAAAATGACATAATAATAATAATAATAATAATAATAATAATAATAATAATAATAATAATAATAAACATCAAGCAGTTTTGAAGGAAAATTGGAAAAAGATGTGCGTTGTGGTGCAGTGGATATTGACTCGGAACGACAAATCGGGGTGCCAAGTTCGAATTCCAGTTGAATTCCTTTCATTTACTTACGCAAAAATACCCTGCGAAAGTTATTAATCCGTCTCTTCCCTCCAGTTATAGGTTAAATAACAGGACAGATTGGGTTCTATAGCCTTGGCTGGCAACGCAGAATGTAATGGCAACCTACAACGGGATAATGTTCTACCCAGTCAGTTATGTCTCTTTCAAGACATGATCGCCAAACGTGTATCCGTATGGCACTTAACTGACTGACATAACTGGCGCTATACATGGCACACGCTTGGGCGATCATGTCTCAAAGAGATATGACTTACTGGTCAGAATATTTTCCTGTAGTAAGCTGCTATTACGTGATGCTGGAGACTGGTTGCCAGACAAAACTATAGAACCTAATCTGTCTTTCTAATTAATCCATAGCAGGAGAGAGACACGGTTGACTAATACCTTTCGTTTGGGTATTTGTGCGTAAGTGTATATTATGAATTCAACTGGAATTCGAACCAGGCTCTTCGATTTTTCTTTCTGAGCCGACTTCCACTGCTTCAAAGTGCACATCTCTTTTCCCTCCAGCTATGGGTTAAATGGCAACACAAATTGAATTCTATAGCCTTGGTTGGCAACTAGTCTACGGCAGAAAGTAATGACAATCTACTGTGGGAAAATATTCTGCCCAGTCAGTTGTCTTTTCGAGACATGATCATTCAGTCGTGTATCGCGTATGACACTGAACTGACTGACTAAATTAGTGGCAAGATCTCGTCATTTTGCACTTGAAATGGCTAGTTGTAAGCGTACGTTCTGTGCTAACAGTGTTTTCTCTGACAATCTTCGATTTATTTCAAGTCATCTTTTATCTACGAACATTTAAATGCAATGAAAATTGTCACCTTCTCTCTCCTCACTTCAGGTTCTTTTATTGTTCTCTTTCCTTAATAACATATTCCCTCTCACTCAGTAACCCCTTGAGGGTTCGTAGCGTGATTGACTTGCATGAGGTGAAACTATCTATAGAAAAGACCTATTTTTATTTTTTTTTATTTAACAATGACGAATTTTTTTCTGGAAATGAAAACACCATTCTCCGTTAAAAAATTCTGATGAAACTAAATAGTGTAATATCTATCTATCTATCTATCTATCTATCTATCTATCTATCTATCTAATTCTCTAACGGCCAGTCTATCCAGCACCTGAAGATTGCATTGTGCATGAAACTCCGAGTTGTGCTGCAGATGAGAAATAATATGTTTGTTTGTTAATATATTTATATTTTTTTATTTAGTATATATATATATATATATATATATATATATATATAGTTATGCGCAGACAGATCTGTTTCGCTGTATCACAGCTCGTCAGTACAGTTAGACAGCAGATTACTTTTTACCCAGGATTGAAACCAGACCGAATTGGCGTCAGTCGGCGATTCTACCTCTGAGAGAGCGAGAGAGAGAGGGAGAGAGAGAGAGAGAGAGAGAGAGAGAGATAGTAGGGGGAAGATAGGAAATACTATAATATGAACGTAATACAGAATGTTATAACACACACACACACACACACACATATATATATATATATATAAATAGAGAGAGCACGCGCGCGCGAGAGAGAGAGAGAGAGAGAGAAAGAGAGAGAGAGAAAGAGCAATAAATAGGAATATGCAAGAAAGAATGAGGAGATAACAGAGATAAAAAAAAGGAAAACAAACATAATAAGAAAAAAAAAAGAAAAAAATAACAGGACAAAAGGTGGATGACCATGCGGAAGGAGAAAAAAGAAAAGAAAATGTGAAGAGAGATATAGAAACAGGTCCCGAGAGAAAGAGTCAGATTCGGCGGAAATAAATGCAGACTATTTGATCGAAGTTGCCAATTCTTCCCGCGTTCAAATGCACAAAATCATGCATCAAATGTGCAAGAAAAAAAACAAAACTTGTCAAGTGTAAATTAAAATCAATTCTTGGATTTTGCATGGTTCTTGGATTTTTCAAGGGTACCAATCTTTGTGCCACACATGAGGATACAGAGGCGGAAAATCAATTAAATTTTCGTGCCGGGTGGAATTCATTAACAATAAAGTGACAAAATCGATTATAAATTTCAGAATATAAAACCTGTAATCGACAAATACAACAACAAACATTACTAGTGATTTATTTAAGACATATAAAAAGTATGAAAAAAACTTTTACGATGCCGGGCGTAATAATAACTACAGTAAAGACATTTACGAGTACGTTTCATTAAAGGCACTACAATACAATTTATAAGTATGTTGCTAATAAAATTAACTAAGTCAGTTAGTTAAGTACCATACGTGATTCACGCTTGGGCGATCTTGTTTCGAAACAGACATGACTGACTCGGCAGAACATTATCCCGCAATAGGTTGCCATTACGTTCTGTGGTAGATTGGTCGCCAGCCAAGACTATATAATCCAATCTGTCCGGTTATTAAACCTATAACTGGAGGGAAGGGGCGGATTAATGCCTTTCCCAATGGTATTTGCGTGTAAGTGAATGCAAGGATTTCAACTGGAATTCGAACTCGACTCCTTGATTTCTTGTTCCGTGCCGATATTCACTGCACCACATCACACTTCGAATGTCTTTTTGATAATTTACTGAAAGATTTTTCGAATGTCTTTTTGATAATCTACTGAAAGATTTTTCGAATGTCTTTTTGATAATCTACTGAAAGATTTTTCGAATGTCTTTTTGATAATCTACTGAAAGAAATCCTACTAATTAACCCACAGCTTTGGGGAGAAGAGGTGGCTTCATATCTTTCCCAATGCTATTTGTTTGTAAATGGATACAACTAAAACGACTGAAACCGGAACTAGGCTACCCATTACACTACCCACACATACATCTGGTGTTCCTAAGTGGTTACACATCAAAGTCCTGACCGGGATAGACATTGTTTAAGTGATCATACGAGAACTGTTATTTGAATAGGATGTGATCATAAGTTAAAAGTAACAACGATAAAGACTGTTACAATGTTGTCTCATAAAAAAGACGTTTTTAGTAAAGACACTATCACAAAGAAGACGATATCAGGTCGTAAACGAAAAACATAACAGTTAAAGCTTATATATACCATGGCAAGGAATATTGCGATGGGAAAAAGACAAAGATTATTATGGCGATATTACATAAAAGGTAGAATGAAAAAGACTATTTAGAAAGCGCCTCGGGAACAAACAAACACAAATACTGTTACGAGGTTCTTATAAAAGAAGCTACGTCAAAAACTATCTTGAATAGTCTCATAAAATGAAGTGGTTTCTTAAAAAGAATTAGACAAAAACTATTACAAAGTGGTTTTAGGAAAAAACACTATCACAAAACAAAATATCATCAATGAAAAAAGCGAAAATATTACGAAGTATTTTATGAAAGAATATATCATAAATACGATTATAAAGTCGTTATATGAAAGAAGCTGACATATAGACTATTACGAAGTCATTATATGAAGAAATCTATCATAAGAAAACTATTATAAGGTCGACATATGAAAGAGGCTATCACAAAGACTATTATGAAGTCGTTATATGGAGAAATCTATCATAAAATTGTATTATATACAAAAAAGCTATCAAAACAATTATTATGAAGGCATTTTGAGAAGAAATCAATCATAAATCATTATATGAAAGAAGCTATCTTAAAGAGTATTACGAAGTAATTTTATGAAGAAATCTATCATAAGAAAACTATTCTAAATTTAAACTTATTTATAAATGGAACTTTGTCGGTATGTGTGTCTGTGTCTGTTACCTATAGACTCCGAAACGGCTGACCCGATTTTCTTGAAAATTTACACAGTTGTACTATAAGCGTCTGCGAGTGCTCTTAGGTAGGTTTTGTGTCGAGGTACCCTCGATTTTAATCAAATTTGATGCACTCATAGACAAAGACATAATAAAAGATATTCAGATGTTTCAAGGTTGCAGTTCTTACAATAGTGCAGAAAGTCGAAAATATATATATATAAAAGGCAAGATGTTTGTGTGGGTGTCTGTTTATCTGCCTGTATCTGTATTATTTTCAGCCCTTTTATTTTAGTTTTTGCTTCGGGTTTGGCTCTAAGTAGGTATAATTGTAGTTCTTAGTCTCAGCCATGATACCATTTACTCAGAGGACTTATTTAGCCTTCAAAATTCAGTTTACGACGAAAAAACTTATTTGATATCGATACCAGGAAAACAAAATTTGACTTACATCCATTTATTTTTCTTTCAGTCTACGGTTTCGCTTTAACTGGAAATCGTGCCAACGTCCAAAGAGTCTGAGCTTCAGGATCATGGATTAGTTTTAAAGCTTTCATTACACCCGAGCAACGCCGGGTTTTACTGCTAGTCATTATATAACAGAAACTATCACAAAGACTGTTACAAATCACTATATGACAGGAACTTTCATAACAAGTATTATAAAGTCGTTTTATGAGATAAATTACGACAAAAACAATTACGAAATCGTGTCATAAAAAGAAACTTTGAAAAGAATTCATTAGATCGCCATATTTTCAATTGAACATTATAATAAAAATTGTTGTACATTCATCTTCGAGTATCAGTTAAGTGCCATGCGCGATACACGCTTTGGGCGATCATGTCTCGGAAGAGACATGACTGACTGGGCAGAAGATCATCCCGCAGTAGGTTGCTATTGCTTTCTGCGGTAGACTGGTTGCCGACCAAGGCTACAGAACCCAATCTGTCCTATTATTTAACCCATAACTGGAGGGAAGAGACGGATTAATACCTTTGCCAAGGGTATTTGCGCGTAAGTGAATGCAAGGAATTCAACTGGAATTCGAACTCGGTTCCCCGATTTCTCGTTCCGAGCCGATATCCACTGCACCACAACGCACATCCGATCTTCGAGTATAGACTGTTAAAAATAAAACCCGAGCTAAAATGAGGATCTTTTCGACTTCTCAGATCGACTGAAATATAAAATTGGTAAAAAATCGGCAAGATTAAGCTGGAACCAAATTTTGATTATCTTTTCAGAATAATGACGAAACATAATTGTACACGAAGGAAAAAATGGTTTTAAAAAGAAAAGAAAGAGCTTATGACATGAAAGTCTATCAAAAATGTTCGGACAGAAATCAGCACGAAGCCCAAAGGAAAGAAACCCGACACCAGTAACCATCAATCAGAAAGCGTTCAATACAAAGGTAGAGCGAACTTAATAGAACCTAATGAGCCAGACGAACCTACCTAAGTTTATCCTAAACGGTTTAGGAGAAACCTAGTTAGGTTCGTCTGGCTCATTAGGTTCTATTATATATATATATATATATATATATATATATATATATATATATATATATAATCATACCAAAATTGTTACATTAAAGTACAATAAATATGCACATTTTTACATAGAAAAAAGCCCTTCTTTGTACTTATGAGTAAAATAATTTTTTTATTTCTTTAAGGCATGGGCTACCAGGAATCTCTTCAATATCGGAATATTTTCCAATTGATCCAAGGGCTCCGACTTCAAAATGAATTATTGATGTCTTCGTCTGCCACATTTTCGCTATAACAATTTCAAGATCCTTGTATTGTAATAGTTTTTTATTTGAAGATCTTCAAAAATACATTACAATGTCCAGAACTGCCATGTTAAGGAGAAAGCGCATTCTGTTCTTGTTGTCTTTGATTCCGATATCCGGACGATTAGCTTTGATTGTTCTGCCTGTGTGTTATGTAAAGGCCCATAAAACTTTTACAGGTCCGGCCTCTGTAACCGGGTCTGAGTGATGTTCATACCAGTTTCTTAGAGTTTCCTTTCCATCTACAGGAACTGGCATGTCAATAAGAAAGCACATTCTGTTCTTGTTGTCTTTGATCACGATGTCTGGGCGATTAGCGTTGATTGTTCTGCCTGTGTGTATTGTAAAGATCCATAAAATTGTTACCGGCCCTATCTCTGTAACCGGGTCTGGGTGATGTTCATACCAGTTTCTTAGAGTTTCCTTTCCATCTAGAGGGACTGCCATGTCAATAAGAAAGCACATTCTGTTCTTGTTGTCTTTGATCACGATGTCTGGGCGATTAGCTTTGATTGTTCTGCCTGTGTGTATTGTAAAGTTCTATAAAATTGTTACAGGTTCTATCTCTGTAACTGGGTTTGAGTGATGTTCCTACCAGATTCTCAGGGTTTTCTTTCCATCTACAGGGACTGGTGTGTCAATAAGAAATCACATTCTGTTCTTGTTGTCTTTGATCACGATATCTCGGTGATTAGCTTTAATTGTTCTGCCTGTGTGTATTGTAAAGTCCAATAAAATTGTTACCAGTCCTCTCTCTGTAAACGGGCATGGGTGATGTTCGTACCAATTTCTTGCGTTTCTTTCCTGTAAAAGCTTCACATTTTCTAGTTCAATTATTGGCCCACTTTATCATGTCGAATTTTATATTCAGTGGGTGCTAATACCGTGCAACCTGTTACAAGATTGATCAATTTATCACATCATCTGCATTTGGCGTCAATATACTTTTCCAGTATTTGTGTTTGATAATTTCAAGTTAGCAAACATTGGTCTTGTGCAGCAAAAGAATAAAATTTTTGGTTTCAGCCTTTAACGCTACTCTACGTAACCACAGATGATTACGGAGTTTGGCTACATCAGTTGTTAGGTACGGACAGAATATTGACCCTGAATATTGACCCTGAATATTGACCCTGAATATTGACCCTGAAGAGGATTGTTTGATTATCGTTCTTGCATTTGGTACATTGCATTTGTTTTTTTTTTTTAGATACTTTGACGCTGCAGTAGGTGTAGTAGTGTATATTTACACTTTTCTTGTTTTTTGTTGTTGTTATTATTCTTCTTGTTATTGTTGTTGTTATTCTTCTTGAATGTGCGTTGTGGTGCAGTGGAACGAGAAATCGGGGAGCCGAGTTCGAATCTTAGTTGAATTCCTTGCATTCACTTACGAACAAATACCATTGGGAAAGGTATTAATTTCCTCTAAACTGGTTAAAACCGCGTCCACGAATCGATTCTCTCTTTCCGCCACCAAAAGTGAGATCCATTGACCGTGGAGACATTCTAAATTCAAGACAACTTCTTTAGCCTCCGCAAAACTTAAAGCAATGTTTAATTAAAATTTGCCTATTATATACCGGCGTTTGATATATAAGATTATTTTCAGATAATCCAACAATCGGTACGCTAAACTTTTATAATTTTAAGGCTAGGTTCGTCCTAATCGGTGCGAACCGCTAGGAGGCCACCACTGCACGAGACTCTTGAACCAATCCTGTTGACGCAGTGTAAATCTTAGTCGAAAGAGACATGACTGTGTAGAAGATTTTCTCGTAGTAGGTTGCCATTACTTTCAGTGGTAGACAGGTTACCAAACAGAACTGTAGAATCTAATATTTCCTGTTATTTTACCCATAGCTGGAAGGAGAAGACACAGGTTAATATTTTTCACAAAGGCAATTTCGCGTAAGTGAATGCAACAAACTCAATTGGAATTTGAACTCTGCTCTTCAGTTTCTCCTTCCGAGCTGATATTCATTACACCACAAGGAAAACCCACAGTGTAAGTCTCCTGGGATGATTAGTGTTGTATATAATTTCTAGAATATCCTGTGTCAACAACGTCTGCGCATTTTTGATATCTCAGTATTAACACTATCTATTTATAGAATTATGTGCACTTATTCACACTTATGTCAATGAGTGCGTCTGTGTGTAGCTATGCCTGTGAGTCTTGGTGAGAGTCCCCTTGCCGAAACTCATTGTTGCAAGTTCATAAGAATGAAAAGCCATTTAAAAATCGATTACCGTCGATCGATTTCTTTATCTTTAAATTGCATGCATCAGTGAATTCTTTCCGTCATTTTCACCCGTTTGTATTTTCTAAAATGAGGACTTACTATAGAATTTTGTTCTTCAAATACCGCTTTTTTCTAAATGGACAATTTGTGCAAGAAATTGGATTAGAAAAAGGAAAAACGGTCGTAAAGGGAGTGGCCAAGAAAACCGAAATCGGTTGGGTGTTCCGTTGTTAGGGAGGCGTAGAAGCGGCTTGGAAAGAAACGCTGGATACATTGTCAAAAGAATATAAAACGGATATAAAACAAAACTATAAGAAGAAAAAAAAGATATAAGAAAAAATGAAAGAGAGGAAACAGTTGTTAAAATATAAACTAAGCCGAAAAAGACGGAACAGGACTATTAGGCGCGGTCGTTTGGGTGCCGTCATTTGGGCCTGGCCGTTTGGGCGCCGGTTGACAGTTGAGCCCGGCCGTTTGGGCACCGGTTGACAGTTGAGCCTGGCCGTTTGGGCGCCGGTTGACAGTTGAGCCCGGCCGTTTGAGCGCCGGTTGACAGTTGAGCCCTGCCGTTTGAGCGCCGGTTGACAGTTGAGCCCGGCCGTTTGGGCGCCGGTTGACAGTTGAGCCCGGCCGTTTGGGCACCGGTTGACAGTTGAACCTGGCCGTTTGGGCGCCGGTTGACAGTTGAGCCCTGCCGTTTGAGCGCCGGTTGACAGTTGAGCCTGGCCGTTTGGGCGCCGGTTGACAGTTGAACCCGGCCGTTTGGGCGCCGGTTGACAGTTGAGCCCGGCCGTTTGCGCGCTAGATGATTTTGCGATATCCGGGCGTTTTATAACATTAGGAAAAGTTTGTCAGTAAATTCAAAACCATTCAATAAATTCGGATTTACTTGCACTAGCAATAGTAACAGGAGCAAACATACTAAGAGCCACAAGGGATAGGGAGACATGGAGAACCATGATCGCCTACGTCCTGAAGGGACAGGGCACATAGAAGAAGAAGTATGGAGCCGTGCTTTGCACCGATCTTTTTGCTCACAACGTTCACAATTTCAATTCACTGTCAGCTTTGCTTGTTTTGTCAAAGACGTATAGGAATCCGTTATGATTGAATTTCTCTTTAGCACGTTTCGTTAATATCTTTTCAGCCATCATATGAATAAAATGAAAGTTTCTAGTTAAAAAAAAATATATAAAAAGATGGTAAAAGAACAAAACACTTGCGACAGGTAAATCAACTGAGGCTAAGGACTGACTGGCTCAGCACAGACGTTGGCAGGAACAAAAGCGCGCTCTGTATGTAGGCTGAACAAACAACTAAATGAGAGCTAGTATTTGTCTATATTTCTCAGACGAGGTTGTATTTACAGTATTTACATTATTATTAGTCTTCATCTTTGTTGCCATTTGTACGACGTTTCGGCCGTTGTACACTCCGGTCTTCGTCAGGTGCTAAGAATTTTAAACCGAAACCTTCATTACAATCACTGGCGTATATCATCTTCATTCCTTGCGTAAAGCCTCGATTTAGAAAGAGATAACTCATGACTTCTAAGTGAGTCATTACGCAAGGAATAAGGACGATATACCCCAGTGATTGTAATAAAAGTTTCGGTTCGAAATTCCTAGCGTCCAATGGCCAAAATGTCGTAGAAGTGGTAATAAAGATGAGGACAATAACCCGAATAATGTAAATACTTTCAGGAGAGAGCTAGTCTTCCTGTTTCTAAATCTGTATATCATTTTTCAAGTAATAACGGATACATTGTAATTTTCTCCGTATAACAGAGATTTTTAATTAAAAGAATGTTATTAAGATTTAAAAATAAAATAAAACTTTTCAATTAAAAAAGATTGTTTTGGTACCAGAACAGCCATAGCAAAATAAGTTTGTGCCAAATCAACCGTGCGTAAATAGCCAGGCTCAAACGACTGTGCCAAAACGTACCCTACCTGAAAAAGATGAATTGAAAGGAAAAAAAATAATAATAAAGAAATAAAATGAGAAAAATGATCGAAAAAATTTCATCCCCTCGATTGCTTCAATCTTCATTGGGACAAAAAAGCAGAAGAAACCGACAACCTTCCCCAGCATGATCTGTTGGCTCTAATTCTCCGGAGTACCGGCATTGTCCTGTCCATCGACACTTTGGTGTGGTCTCATTCGTCCATTGACTGCTTTACTCGTCGGCGGGACCTAAAGTAGAAGACAACAAAAAAATCGCCCAGGTTGATCTGTAGGCTGTAATTCTCAAGGAGTTCCGGCATTGTTCTGTCCATCTACACTTTGGTGTGGTCTCATTCGTCCATTGACTGCTTTACTCGTCGGCGGGACTTAAATTAGAAGACAACATCAACATCCCCTAGGTTGATCTGTTGGCAGTAATTCTCAGGAGTTCCGGCATTGTCCTGTCCATCTACACTTTGGTGTGGTCTCATTCGTCCATTGACTGCTTAACTCGTCGGCGGGACCTAAAGTAGAAGACAACAACAACATCCCCCAGGTTGATCTGTTGGCTGTAATTCTCCGGAGTTCCGGCATTTTCCTGTCCATATACATTTTGATGTGGTCTCATTCGTCCATCGACTGCTTTACTCGTCGGCGGGACCTAAAGTAGAAGACAACAACAACATCCCCCAGGTTGATCTGTTGGCAGCAATTCTCCGGAGTTCCGGCATTGTCCTGTCCATCTACACTTTGGTGTGGTCTCATTCGTCCATTGACTGCTTTACTCGTCGGCGGGACATAAAGTAGAAGACAACAACAACATCCCCCAGGTTGATCTGTTGGTAGCAATTCTCCGGAGTTCCGGCATTGTCCTGTCCATCTACACTTTGGTGTGGTCTCATTCGTCCATCGACTGCTTTACTCGTCGGTGGGACATAAAGTAGAAGACAACAACAACATCCCCCAGGTTGATCTGTTGGCTGTAATTCTCCGGAGTTCCGGCATTGTCCTGTCCATCTACACTTTGGTGTGGTCTCATTCGTCCATTGACTGCTTTACTCGTCGGCGGGACCTAAAGTAGAAGACAACAACAACATCCCCCAGGTTGATCTGTTGGCTGTAATTCTCCGGAGTTCCGGCATTTTCCTGTCCATCTACATTTTGATGTGGTCTCATTCGTCCATCGACTGCTTTACTCGTCGGCGGGACCTAAAGTAGAAGACAACAACAACATTCCCCAGGTTGATCTGTTGGCAGCAATTCTCCGGAGTTCCGGCATTGTCCTGTCCATCTAAACTTTGGTGTGGTCTCATTCGTCCATTGACTGCTTTACTCGTCGGCGGGACCTAAAGTAGAAGACAACAACAAAATCGCCCAGGTTGATCTGTAGGCTGTAATTCTCAGGAGTTCCGGCATTGTCCTGTCCATCTACAGTTTGGTGTGGTCTCATTCGTCCATTGACTGCTTTACTCGTCGGCGGGACCTAAATTAGAAGACAACATCAACATCCCCCAGGTTGATCTGTTGGCAGTAATTCTCAGGAGTTCCGGCATTGTCCTGTCCATCTACACTTTGGCGTGGTCCCATTCGTCCATTGACTGCATTACTCATCGGCGGGACATTAAGTAGAAGACAATAAAAACATCCCCCAGGTTGATCTGTTGGCAGCAATTCTCCGGAGTTCCGGCATTGTCCTGTACATCTACGCTTTGGTGTGGTCTCATTCGTCCATCGACTGCTTTACGCGTCGGCGGGACCTAAAGTAGAAGACAACAACAACATCCCCCAGGTTGATCTGTTGGCTGTAATTCTCCGGAGTTCCGGCATTTTCCTGTCCATCTACATTTTGATGTGGTCTCATTCGTCCATCGACTGCTTTACTCGTCGGCGGGACCTAAAGTAGAAGACAACAACAACATCCCCCAGGTTGATCTGTTGGCAGCAATTCTCCGGAGTTCCGGCATTGTCCTGTCCATCTAAACTTTGGTGTGGTCTCATTCGTCCATTGACTGCTTTACTCGTCGGCGGGACCTAAAGTAGAAGACAACAACAAAATCGCCCAGGTTGATCTGTAGGCTGTAATTCTCAGGAGTTCCAGCATTGTCCTGTCCATCTACAGTTTGGTGTGGTCTCATTCGTCCTTTGACTGCTTTACTCGTCGGTGGGACATAAAGTAGAAGACAACAACAACATCCCCCACCTTGATTTGTTAGCTGTAATTCTCCGGAGTTCCGGCATTGTCCTGTCCATCTAAACTTTGGTGTGGTCTCATTCGTCCATCGACTGCTTTACTCGTCGGCGGGACCTAAAGTAGCAGACAACAACAACATCCCCCAGGTTGATCCGTAGGCAGTAATTCTCCGGAGTTCCGGCATTTTCCTGTCCATCTACACTTTGGTGTGGTCTCATTCGTCCATTGACTGCTTTACTCGTCGGCGGGACCTAAAGTAGAAGACAACAACAAAATCGACCAGGTTGATCTGTAGGCTGTAATTCTCAGGAGTTCCGGCATTGTTCTGTCCATCTACACTTTGGTGTGGTCTCATTCGTCCATTGACTGCTTTACTCGTCGGCGGGACCTAAATTAGAAGACAACATCAACATCCCCTAGGTTGATCTGTTGGCAGTAATTCTCAGGAGTTCCGGCATTGTCCTGTCCATCTACACTTTGGTGTGGTCTTATTCGTCCATTGACTGCTTTACTCGTCGGCGGGACCTAAAGTAGAAGACAACAATAACATGCCCCAGGTTGATCTGTTGGCTGTAATTCTCCGTAGTTCCGGCATTTTCCTGTCCATCTACATTTTGATGTGGTCTCATTCGTCCATCGACTGCTTTACTCGTCGGCGGGACCTAAAGTAGAAGACAACAACAACATCCCCCAGGTTGATCTGTTGGCAGCAATTCTCCGGAGTTCCGGCATTGTCCTGTCCATCTAAACTTTGGTGTGGTCTCATTCGTCCATTGACTGCTTTACTCGTCGGCGGGACCTAAAGTAGAAGACAACAACAAAATCGCCCAGGTTGATCTGTAGGCTGTAATTCTCAGGAGTTCCGGCATTGTCCTGTCCATCTACAGTTTGGTGTGGTCTCATTCGTCCATTGACTGCTTTACTCGTCGGCGGGACCTAAATTTAGAAGACAACATCAACATCCCCCAGGTTGATCTGTTGGCAATAATTCTCAGGAGTTCCGGCATTGTCCTGTCCATCTACATTTTGGCGTGGTCCCATTCGTCCATTGACTGCTTTACTCGTCGGCGGGACCTAAAGTAGAAGACAACAACAACATCCCCCAGGTTGATCTGTTGGCAGTAATTCTCCGGAGTACCGGCATTGTCCTGTCCATCTACTCTTTGGTGTGGTCTCATTCGTACATTGACTGCTTTACTCGTCGGCGGGACCTAAAGTAGAAGACAACAATAACATCCCCCAGGTTGATCTGTTGGCTGTAATTCTCCGGAGTTCCGGCATTGTCCTGTCCATCTACACTTTGGTGTGGTCTCATTCGTCCATTGACTGCTTTACTCGTCGGCGGGACCTAAAGTAGAAGACAACAACAACATCCCGCAGGTTGATCTGTTGGCTGTAATTCTCCGGAGTTCCGGCATTTTCCTGTCTATCTACATTTTGATGTGGTCTCATTCGTCCATCGACTGCTTTACTCGTCGGCGGGACCTAAAGTAGAAGACAATAACAACGTCCCCCAGGTTGATCTGTTGGCAGCAATTCTCCGGAGTTCCGGCATTGTCCTGTCCATCTAAACTTTGGTGTGGTCTCATTCGTCCATTGACTGCTTTACTCGTCGGCGGGACCTAATGTAGAAGACAACAAAAACATCCCCCAGGTTGATCTGTTGGCTGTAATTCTCCGGAGTTCCGGCATTGTCCTGTCCATCTACATTTTGATGTGGTCCCATTCGTCCATTGACTGCTTTACTCGTCGGCGAGACCTAAAGTAGCAGACAACAAAAACATCCCCCAGGTTGATCTGTTGGCTGTAATTCTCCGGAGTTCCGGCATTGTCCTGTCCATCTACACTTTGGTGTGGTCTCATTCGTCCATCGACTGCTTTACTCGTCGGCGGGACCCAAAGTAGCAGACAACAACATCATCCCCCAGGTTGATCTGTTGCCAGCAATTCTCCGGAGTTCCGGCATTGTCCTGTACATCTACGCTTTGGTGTGGTCTCATTCGTCCATCGACTGCTTTACTCGTCGGCGGGACCTAAAGTAGAAGACAACAAAAACATGCCCCAGGTTGATCTGTTGGCTGTAATTCTCCGGAGTTCCGGCATTTTCCTGTCCATCTACATTTTGATGTGGTCTCATTCGTCCATCGACTGCTTTACTCGTCGGCGGGACCTAAAGTAGAAGACAACAACAAAATCGACCAGGTTGATCTGTAGGCTGTAATTCTCAGGAGTTCCGGCATTGTTCTGTCCATCTACACTTTGGTGTGGTCTCATTCGTCCATTGACTGCTTTACTCGTCGGCGGGACCTAAATTAGAAGACAACATCAACATCCCCTAGGTTGATCTGTTGGCAGTAATTCTCAGGAGTTCCGGCATTGTCCTGTCCATCTACACTTTGGTGTGGTCTCATTCGTCCATTGACTGCTTTACTCGTCGGCGGGACCTAAAGTAGAAGACAACAATAACATGCCCCAGGTTGATCTGTTGGCTGTAATTCTCCGGAGTTCCGGCATTTTCCTGTCCATCTACATTTTGATGTGGTCTCATTCGTCCATCGACTGCTTTACTCGTCGGCGGGACCTAAAGTAGAAGACAACAACAACATCCCCCAGGTTGATCTGTTGGCAGCAATTCTCCGGAGTTCCGGCATTGTCCTGTCCATCTACTCTTTGGTGTGGTCTCATTCGTCCATTGACTGCTTTACTCGTCGGCGGGACATAAAGTAGAAGACAACAACAAAATCGCCCAGGTTGATCTGTAGGCTGTAATTCTCAGGAGATCCGGCATTGTTCTGTCCATCTACACTTTGGTGTGGTCTCATTCGTCCATTGACTGCTTTACTCGTCGGCGGGACCTAAATTAGAAGACAACATCAACATCCCCTAGGTTGATCTGTTGGCAGTAATTCTCAGGAGTTCCGGCATTGTCCTGTCCATCTACACTTTGGTGTGGTCTCATTCGTCCATTGACTGCTTTACTCGTCGGCGGGACCTAAAGTAGAAGACAACAACAACATCCCCCAGGTTGATCTGTTGGCAGCAATTCTCCGGAGTTCCGGCATTGTCCTGTCCATCTACACTTTGGTGTGGTCTCATTCGTCCATCGACTGCTTTACTCGTCGGTGGGACATAAAGTAGAAGACAACAACAACATCCCCCAGGTTGATCTGTTGGCTGTAATTCTCCGGAGTTCCGGCATTGTCCTGTCCATCTACACTTTGGTGTGGTCTCATTCGTCCATTGACTGCATTACTCGTCGGCGGGACCTAAAGAAGAAGACAACAACAACATCCCCCAGGTTGATCTGTTGGCTGTAATTCTCCGGATTTCCGGAATTTTCCTGTCCATCTACATTTTGATGTGGTCTCATTCGTCCATCGACTGTTTACTCGTCGGTGGGACATAAAGTAGAAGACAACAACAACATCCCCCACCTTGATTTGTTAGCTGTAATTCTCCGGAGTTCCGGCATTGTCCTGTCCATCTAAACTTTGGTGTGGTCTCATTCGTCCATCGACTGCTTTACTCGTCGGCGGGACCTAAAGTAGCAGACAACAACAACATCCCCCAGGTTGATCTGTAGGCAGTAATTCTCCGGAGTTCCGGCATTTTCCTGTCCATCTACACTTTGGTGTGGTCTCATTCGTCCATCGACTGCTTTACTCGTCGGCGAGACCTAAATTAGAAGACAACATCAACATCCCCTAGGTTGATCTGTTGGCAGTAATTCTCAGGAGTTCCGGCATTGTCCTGTCCATCTACACTTTGGTGTGGTCTCATTCGTCCATTGACTGCTTTACTCGTCGGCGGGACCTAAAGTAGAAGACAACAACAACATCCCCCAGGTTGATCTGTTGGCAGCAATTCTCCGGAGTTCCGGCATTGTCCTGTCCATCTACACTTTGGTGTGGTCTCATTAGTCCATCGACTGCTTTACTCGTCGGTGGGACATAAAGTAGAAGACAACAACAACATCCCCCAGGTTGATCTGTTGGCTGTAATTCTCCGGAGTTCCGGCATTGTCCTGTCCATCTACACTTTGGTGTGGTCTCATTCGTCCATTGACTGCTTTACTCGTCGGCGGGACCTAAAGAAGAAGACAACAACAACATCCCCCAGGTTGATCTGTTGGCTGTAATTCTCCGGATTTCCGGCATTTTCCTGTCCATCTACATTTTGATGTGGTCTCATTCGTCCATCGACTGCTTTACTCGTCGGTGGGACATAAAGTAGAAGACAACAACAACATCCCCCACCTTGATTTGTTAGCTGTAATTCTCCGGAGTTCCGGCATTGTCCTGTCCATCTAAACTTTGGTGTGGTCTCATTCGTCCATCGACTGCTTTACTCGTCGGCGGGACCTAAAGTAGCAGACAACAACAACATCCCCCAGGTTGATCTGTAGGCAGTAATTCTCCGGAGTTCCGGCATTTTCCTGTCCATCTACACTTTGGTGTGGTCTCATTCGTCCATCGACTGCTTTACTCGTCGGCGAGACCTAAAGTAGCAGACAACAACAACAACCCCCAGGTTGATCTGTTGGCTGTAATTCTCCGGAGTTCCGGCATTTTCCTGTCCATCTAAACTTTGGTGTGGTCTCATTCGTCCATCGACTGCTTTACTCGTCGGCGGGACC
>JBBBDQ010002049.1:1425000-1562862 GCA_037127315.1 Ascarosepion bandense | reverse complement strand
GTAAAATTTTCAAAGTAATAATAACAAAATCTGCTGAGGAAAGAGGACTTGGAAAACTTTATCCTCACGGGTCATATTAAAAGCAATAGAGCAAAAGAAAGGCAGGGATCCAAGTTGACGAGGGAGAAAAAACTGTTCAGGTCTATAGAGGGATAAGAAATTTAGGTGAAACATCGGAAGAAGATTAGAATGAGTAATTTTAGTCTTTTGGAACCAATTTATCTTAAATTATGGCAGCATACACAATGGATTTTAAAAATGTTGTTGCACTTTATAGCAACACAACGCTGCACACATAAAGAATAACACAGTCAAAACTAAATCGCAAACATCCGCCAAGGCAATACCGACATCTCAGAGATGGTTATTAAAATAATAGAGAATATCTGCAATGAACTAAAACCGTTCTGAAGAGTAAAAATATAAAAATGGACTATTTCGTTATATGGAACCCTTGAAATAATTTTAGGCTCTTATGGTACCCCAGCATAAAAATTATTATATAGTATTATTAATATTTATCTTTTACAATTTCTGTTGTAGTTCCCCTAAAATACAGTACTTTACGCTTTAAAGAAATAAAATTACCCCGTTTTTATCAAATTTATTGGCACTGCAAAAAGCAAAAAAAAACAAAAAACAAAATATATTCGTTTATTAGACATCACACCGAGGTTTTACTTAAGAAAAACAACTGCAACCACGCACATAAAATAAGCATAAACGTGAAAGAGAAACCAATGACAGCAAACCTCCGCCAAGGCAATACGAACATCATTTTAGCGATTAGTAACAGATGATTATTTGAATAATAAAGAATAACTAAAATGAACTTGACTGCTAGAGTAAAAATACAAAACAATGAACTCAACCACTCTCAAAATTAAATGCACACGTAAAATGAAACAAGGGGGATAATTTAGTATTTAAAATGATCTAGAAATGCATATTTAGTATTTAGCATTTGAAAGGCAAAAATTAAAATTACGTACGTTATATCGACAACATCATCGTATTAGCAAACAGTTTAATCCAGCGATTCTCGAAATTTTGCGATATATGGAACCCTTGAAATAGTTTTAGGGTCTCATGGTACCCCAGCATAAAAATTATTATATATCATTATTAATATTTATTTCATATAATTTTTATATTAGCTCCCAGAAATTACTGCACTTTTCAAATAACTGCTTTAAGGAAAAATTATCCCATTTTTGTCAAACTTAATTTGGCTGCAAAAAGCAAAAAAAGAAAAAAAAAAGAAAACAAAGTCGTTTATTATACCACACACTGAGGTTTGCTTAAGAAAAATGACTGCAACCACGCACAAAAAATAAACATAAACGTGAAAGAGCAGCCAATGACCGCAAACCACTGACAAGGCAATACAGACATCATCTCAGCGATTAGCAAGAGATGGTTATTAAAATGATAAAGAATAACTGCAAAAAATAAACTTGATCGCTCAAAAAATTAAATGCACACTTAAAATGAAACAAGGTAGGTAATTCAGTATATTGTGTGTATTTTGGCACCATTTTTTCATTACTACTGATTTTGTTGAATAATATAGACAAGTTTTGTCTATTTTGTGTAGGATCCGTTCGTATCGTCTGATGAGCTTGATGGACGCTATCGTTGAAAGACGACAAGAAATCACAGTAATTGTTGATTTTCTTATCAGGTCTAAGATTTCGGCTTACATAAGCCATTATCAAAGAATGGACATTAAAATATAGTGAACATAGAACATTTAAGCTATTAAGAAAGTGGAATTAAATAAAGAGAATTAAATCAAAGAGACAAGTTCATTTTTACCGTGGTGGATGGCCGCAGACAGTGACAAAATGGTGGTGGTGTGGTTCTTGATCCGATTACAGGCATTTGAGTATGTTAGTTGAGATATCAAAATTTATCGTATTCAAGCCAGGTTTAAGTTGTTTGATGTAGATAGCTTCCAGGATTCGTCCGCAACGACTCCTCCCCCACCGTTATCGATTTGCAAAAAAACAATGTAGTTTATAAATTCAAATGTCCCTTTCGAGAATGTATCTCTAACGAACTAAATAATATCTACATTGGCCATACTACCAACTCGCTCTTACGGCGTCTTATGTTACACTTAAATGACAATTCAAACATATTCCAACATTTAAAACAACACGGTTATCTACGTACACTTCTCAGAAAAACGCCTGTTGAAAACACATGTATACTTAGACAAGAAAATAATAAACAGAAACTCAAAATCCTGGAAGCTATCTACATATATATATATATTTAGTGTATCGAGGCAGCAAATAATTTTCTAAACACATACTGTTAAATATAAGAGACAATGAATGTCTATTATGTTTAATCATGAGCCTTTCTAAATGTCGTATTTTGGCTTTAATTTCAGTTGAAGGATCATTTAATTCTGCGGCATCATGCTGCCTCGATACACTAAATTTAAGTTACATGATGCCGCAGCATTAAATGATCCTCATGATTAAACATAATAGACATTCATTGTCTCTTATATTTAACAGTATATGTTTAGAATATATATATATATATATTTGTGCAGTAATTTTTCATTTAAAGATGTTTCGTTAAAAATTATTGACAAGGAAGATTTTATTAATTTTTTATTTAATTTTACCAGTATTCTTACATGTATTTTTTCGTTTGTTCTTTGCTGGAGGTATGGAGTGTAAAATTGTTCCATAATTTTCGACTTTTCAAGCGTTTTGAGAAAAAATAACAAACTTTTTCAAATAAAAACAAATTTCACCAGTTCGTTGAGAACTTGTTCGCATCAAAACCTGTGGAATTTTACTCAAAATGTATCGAAGAGCTTTCTGATAAATAGAAACAAGTCACTGCAAATAATGGTGAAAATATATATCTGTTCACCCCAGACGAGACTTTACCTTTAGGCGGGGCCTCGTCTGAGTTCCTCTCCGCCCGAAATTAGAAAGTCGATCAAAAGAGAGTACGAATAAAGTATAATCACTCGACTTGGTGTTTACCACCTCCCCACTAGGACGTCAATTAAAGTAGGGATTCTGAACCCTTAAGCTTAGCCAAACATATCCCGTAGACACAAATTAAGGCTGGGTCGGGCTCTTGTTTATTCACGCCAGACGAGGCGCTACCCTTAGGCGGAGACTCGTCCGGGTTTCTCTCCGCCCGGAGTCAGAGAGCTGAACAAGAGAAAATGAGTTTGGATCAAGTATGATCACTTTACTCAATCCTATACAGGAAACAACGGACAAACCTCTACTCATGTCCAAAAGACACGTGAAGAGTGTGAAACGTGCGAGAGGACTAGCTTTTCTTTCGCCATATTTTTTTTACGAAATAAAACTGTTCTTTATTTTTCGGAGAATAAAGTTAGTAAAACAAAAACGGGAATTACTTAAGACTCAAAATAATAATAATAATAGTAATAATAATTGAAATATAAAAGATGTGAAAATTGAAAACAAGAATCGTGCCAGTGATAGTAGGTGCACTTGGAATGATAAAGAAAGGAACAAAACAACACATTGAAAGAATCCCTGGAAACCCCAGCATAAGAGATATACACAAAATTGTCTTGTGAATTACAGCCCACACACTAAGTAGAACTTTGTCTATGCAACGATAGAAAAACAAATAAAATGGAGCCATAAAAACAAGCCACTACCTGCCTTAGGTCTTTCCGCAGACTTGGTAGATAGTGTGACCATAGCAGAAATCGAATTATGATAATAATGATAATAATAATGATAATAATAACAACATATTATAAATGATATTAACATATTAATGACAACAACATACAATTAATAATTGTAACATACTAACCAAGGAATTTGAAAATCTATCAAAATATAAAGACCTGGAAATTGAAATAGAAAAAATGTGGAAATTGAAAACAAAAATAGTACTAGTGATCGTAGATGAAGTTGGAAAGATTAAAAATTGGAACAAAACAACACATTGAAAGAATTCCTGGAAATCCCAGCTAGTGAGGAAATGAAATGTAGATATAACAACACTCCACGATCTGCCTTAGGTCTTTCCCGCAGATATGGTAGGTCGTGTGACCATAGCAGAAATAAAATTATGATGGAAATGACACAACACTACTACTGCTACCACTATGACTACTACTACTGCAAATAATAATAATAATAATACTAAGAAGAATAAATAAGAAACTCTATTCGATAATAAAGAAAACCAACAAATTCAAAAGGAATTCCAAGTGTGTCAAGAAGTGCAAGTAAATAATAATAGTAGCGAAAAGGAAACTAAAAAAAAAAAGCAAAAGCAAATGCAATGTACCAATACTCTGCCCGTACCAAGACAAGATCATGTAGACAAGCCCCGTACCCATTCAAAGCTGAAACCGAAGGTTTTATTCTTGCTGCAAAGGGCCAATGCTTACTAACGTGAAATTACCAAGCATACAACCGAAAAAAAATTGTGTTAACCTAAAATCCAGGTTCTATGATAAATATCAAGAAACGATTGACCATCTTGTATCTAGTTGCATGCTACTGACACTAGCTGAATATAAAACCCGGCATGATAGAATGGGCACAAATGAAAAACTTTCACGGGAAGGAAACTGCAAGAAACTGGTATGTTCCATCACATAGATCTAGTTAAAGAGACAGGACTTGTAAAACTTTTATGGTACTTTACAATACACAGACCGAACAATCAAAGCTAATCGCCCAGACATCGTAATCAAAGACCACAAGAACAGAATATGCTTTCTTATTGACATGACAGTTCATGCAGATTGTAACGAATCTTTGAAGATCTTCCAAGATAAGACCTGTAACAATTTTATGGGACTACAATACACACAGAGAGAACAATCAAAGCTAATCACCCAGACATTGTGATCAAAGACCACAAGAACAGAATGTGCTTTCTTATTGACATGGCAGTTCATGCAGATTGTAATGAATCTTTGAAGATCTTCCAAGATAAGACCTGTAACAATTTTATGGGACTACAATACACACAGAGAGAACAATCAAAGCTAATCACCCAGACATTGTGATCAAAGACCACAAGAACAGAATGTGCTTTCTTATTGACATGGCAGTTCATGCAGATTGTAACGAATCTTTGAAGATCTGTCAAAAGATCATGGAATGTAACCATAACAACACACCACTACTTGCCTTAAGTCTTCCCGAACATTTGGCAGGTAGTGTGACTCTAGTAGAAATCGAAAGATGATGATGATGATGATGATGATGATGATGAAGGCAGGGTAGAGCGGACCAATATCAGCACTGGAAAATTTGCAACTTTTACTGAAAGAAAACTGTAAGAAAGTGGTATGAACATCACCCAGACCCGGTTACAGAGATCTGGACCTGTAACAATTTTATAGAACCTTTACAATACACACAGGCCGGACAATCAAAGCGAATCACCCAGATATCGTTATCAAAAACCACAAGAACATAAGGTGTTTTTTATTGACATGGCTGTTCTTGCAGATTTTAACGAGTCTTTGAAGATCTCTCAAGACAGCATCTGTAACAATTTTATTGTACTTTACAATACACTCAAACAGAAGAACCAAAGCCAATCGCCCTGACATCGTGATTAGAGATCACAAAAACACAATATGCATTCTTGTTGGCATGGCAGTCCCTGCAGATTGTAATGTATCGTTGAAGATCTTCAAAAAATACGAGGATCTTGAAATGGAAATCTCAAAAATGTGGCAAATGGGGATATCAATAATTCTAGTTGTAGCTGAAGCTCTCGGTTTGATGGGGAACTTTTCATTCTCATTGAAGGGATTTCTACTAAGCTATACCTGAATATAAATACAAAAAAAAAAACACTATTTACATTATTCAGACTATTTTCCTCATCTTTGTTACCATTTGTACGACGTTTCGACATTTGTACGTTATGGCCTTTCTTCAGGTGCTAGGAATTTCGTACCGAACCATTTATTACGATTAGTGGGTGTTATGTAGATCATTCTCATACATCGTGCGAAGCCTTTTTTGGTAGTTATGAGTGATCTCCCTCTAATGTAAACAAAAGTGTTGTCCGCTGCCTGCAATACCGAGCAAAATTCATAAGCGGCGACCCAGAGACATACGAACAGGAAATGGTCAGTATAAGCACAACGTAACAAATATCCAGGGTACATGATAACATCTTCAACAAGCATGGAAGAGAGGGTGCATGAGGACAACAATGATATACCGCAGTGATTGTAATAAAGTGTTCAGTTCGAAATTCCTAGCACCTGAAGAAGGCCGGAGCGTACAGCGGCCGAAACGTCGTACAAATAGTGACAAATATGAGGATAATAGTCCGAATAATGCAAATACAAAACAATGTATTCACAAGTACATCTCACTCATTATCAAGAGGATTCAGTCAGTTAAGTGCCATACGGGATACACGCTTGAAAGAGACATGACTGACTGAGCAGAAGATTATCCCGCAGTAGATTGCCAGTGCTTTCTGCGGTAGACTGGTTGCTGACCAAGGCTATAGAACCCAATCTGTCTTGTTATTTAACCCATAACTGGAAGGAATAGGCGGATTAATACCTTTCCCAAGGGCATTTGCGCGTAAGTGAATACAATGGATTCAATTGGAATTCGAAATCGGTTCCCCGATTTCTCGTTCCGAGCCGATATCCACTGCACCAAAACACGCATAAACAATGTCAGTCACTCAGCTAAGTGCCATACGTGATACACGCTTGGGCGATCATGTCTCGAAACAAACATAACTGACTAGGCAGAAGATCCCGCACTAGGTTGCCATTGCTTTCTGCGGTAGACTGGTTGCCGACCAAGGCTATAGAACCCAATCTGTCCTGTTATTTAACCTATAACTGGAAGGAATAGACGGATTAATACCTTTCCCAAGGGTATTTGCGCGTAAGTGAAGGCAATGAATTCAGGTGGAATTCGAACTCGGCACCCTGATTTCTCGTTCCGAGCCAATATCCAATGCACCACAACGCTCATCCAAAAGCATTACCTATGTAAAATGTGTGTGGTTTTAGGTTTTTTATTTTTTTTTATTTATATAAATGATCAGGAGAAAATGTTATAAAGCCATTTGTTAAATTAGGTCTTTGGTTAGGTCCGGAAGAGTATATATTAACCCTCTAGGGCCATTCGTATTATATTTGATACAGTATGAAAACAAGCCTTGAAAGAAATATTTTCCTGAAAAATTTTTTAAGAGAAATATTTTATAAATTTCAAATGAAAGCAGTACTGACTGCTCAGTCAATAAATACCAAATGTTTCCTTATAGGGAAATACCAAATGTTTCCTTATAGGGAAATACTGTATCAAATAGGATACGAATGGCCCTAGAGGGTTAATAATAGTTATTTAGGCATCTCAACAACATTACTTTTTCTTATTGTTGCAGAAGGAATTATATCAAAAGCAAATGAATATTTGGGTCAAATTCCTGGAAGCCGTAAAATATGTGAATTGCAAAACATGTTACTCAGGTCTACTTGTATTTTGCGTCTATTTCTCTCGATACAAAGAGCCACGGTTGTATATTTTCTCTCTGATTCGATGGTAACTCATCTAGTTGCATCTTCTAGTGCAAAAAAAAAATGTCGTTTCTTGAAGTGTCTGGTTGAAACCCGTACCACACAAAGCAAAATTGCCTACGGCCACGTCACATTGAATTGCTGCTTCTCGTACGATCACGCAACGTCGAGTCTGGCAATAGCAGGCTAGAAAGTGCGGGTGGTGTAATAATGGCTCAGAAATGGTTAATCGGAGAGCCGAGTTCCTATTGCCGTTGGATTCGTTATATTCATACCTTTCCCAATGGTATTTCATTATATTCATACATTTCCTAAGGTTATTTGCACATAAACTTAAGAATGGTATGTATCCTCCTCTTCTTCCCCAGATACGGTTTAATTAGGAGTAATTCTGGCTTTAAATAACCTGCAAAGAGTTGATAAAACGTAGAAAACAAATAAAATAAAACAAAACAAAACAAAAGCAAAACACAATAATAATAGAGAAGGTGGAAGAGGACATATTCAGCTAGAATTGCAATAAAAAACAACAACTATTAGCTTACTAACATACATAGAAACAATAAAGGACTGGATGATACAATTAGTCAAACAACATGAAAACAGAAAGAAAAAATATTCGATAATGAAAGAAAGCAATAAATACAAACAAGATTTACATTTAGTAGATTCTGCAGAAAAGCAAAACAAAACCAACTATTGCGGCAAAAAATATGAAACAGAACGTCAAGGAGAAAGCTCTTGATCAGATGAAGCAACGCTGGCAAGACAAAGCTCTATATGGCCAATATCCAGAACGTGCTAATAAACCCAATGTTGATAATGTTAATACCCATTGATGGTTACATGCATCTGGATTAAAGGTTAAAACTTAAGGATTTATTCTTGCAGCGCAAGACCAAAGTCTTTTCACTAGGAACTTTCAGGCAAATATTAAACATAAAAATGTGGATCCTAAATGAAGGTTCTGTGATAAATACCAAGAAACAATAGACCATCTAATCTCAGGATGTTCTGTATCTACCCCAAATGAATATAAAAATCGCCAAGATAGAGTGGGGCAAAATTTACACTGGACAATCTTCAAACACTATGGAAAATCTGTAAACAAACACTGGGATAAACATCACCCAGCACCGGTTACAGAAATAGAAGATGTCAACATTCTATGGGATTACACCATCTACACAGACAGAAAAATTGAAGCAATCGGCCGGACATTATTGTTAAAAATCGAACAGGAAAAAACTTGCCAATTAATTGCTATGGCTTGTCCAGCGGAATGTAACATAGCAACCAAGGAATTCGAAAAACTGTCAAAATATAAAGACCTGGAAATTGAAATAGAAAAAATGTGGAAATTGAAAACAAGAATCGTGCCAGTGATAGTAGGTGCACTTGGAATGATAAAAAATGGAACAAAACAACACATTGAATGTATCCCTGGAAACCCCAGCTTAAGAGATATACAAAAAATTGTCTTATTAAGTACAGCCCACACACTAAGGAAAACTTTGTTTACGTAACGCTAGAGATGACAGGGGAGATAGAAAAAACATGAAATGGAGCCATAACAACACGCCACGTCCCGCCTTTGGTCTTCCCGCAGACTTGGTTGGTAGTGCGGCCATAGCAGAAATCGAAATATGATGAAAAATGACCTAATGATAATAATTATAATAATAATTGAAATATAAAAATGTGGAAATTGAAAAAAAGAATAGTACCAGTCAAAGTAGGTGAGCTTGGAATGATAAAAAAAAACAAAAACATACAACAAAACATTGAGAAAATTCCTGGAAATCCCAGCTTAAAAGAAACACAAAAATAATGTACAGTCCACACACTAAGAAAAATGTTGTCCACGTAATGCTAGTGATGTTAAGGGAGATAGAAAAACAAATCATGAAATGTAGTCAACATAACACAGCACTTCGGTCTTCCCGCAGACTTGGTAGGTGGTGTGACCATAGCAGAAATCAAATAATAATAATAATAATAATAATAATAATAATAATAATTAAAGCTCACACTCTAAGATGAACTTTATCCATGTAAGGCTAGTGATGTTATTGGAGTTAGAAAAGAAAATCCTGAAATATAGCTATAGCAACACACCACTATCTGCCTAAGGTCTTCCCGTAGACTTGGTAGGTAGTGTGACCATAGCAGAAATCAAATACTAATAATAATAATTAAAGCCCACACACTAAGATGAACTTTGTCCATGTAACGTTCGTGATGTTATGGGAGTTAGAAAAACAAATCATGAAAAGCACACCGCTACATTCCTTAGGTCTTCCTGCAGACTTGGTAGGTAGTGTGACCATAGCAGAAATCGGAATAATAATAACAATAATAATAATAATAATAATAATAATAATGCATTTTCTGAAAGATAGCAACGTAAATAAAATAACATATTTGAAGAATCGTCATTTATTTATTTATTTATTTTATTAAATTACCTGATTTAAATCTCGCGAACGTGACTGGCACGGCCACGCGGGAAAGCGTTACAATGCGAGAATTGTCTGATTGAATGATGTTTCAAAGATAACATAAACGAATGATTTTTTTTTCTCATCGATTCTAGCCCTCCACCAACGCCTCGGCCAACACCACCACCGACGTTCTTTGTGGAATTTTCAGAAATGACTGTGAATGCCAGTTGGACGTAGTGCGAAGAAATATGTCATTTGATTAGCCTCCAAAAGATGGACGTGATTAGAAAATGCAATGTAGAAAGCGTTACTTACTTTAGGCATCGAGAGTTTGAAATAAAAGTATAGCTTGTCTGATATTCAGTGAATGTGTCCCACATCTACAACACAAAATAGTCGACAAATTTGGTAAGTTTCGTACATATAGAGTGCCGCACAAACATTATCTATCTATCTATCTATCTATCTATCTATCTATCTATCTATCTATCTATCTATCTCAGTGTGTTCTATTTCATTCTGTTCATATCTATCTATCTATCTATCTATCTATCTATCTGTTTGAACCCCTTTCTTTCTTCTTTCTTTCTTTCTGTTTGAACCCTCTATCTATCTATCTATCTATCTATCTATCTATCCCAGTCTATTCACATCTCTCTCTCTCTCTCTCTCTCTCTCTCTCTCTCTCTCTCTCTCTCTCTCTCTATATATATATATATATATATATATATATATATATATATATATATTCAGTAGTGCCTACGGCTATATAGTGTTGAATACACTGATTCCCGCCCGATGACCGAAGTTAAGCAACATCGAGCCTAATCAGTACTTAAATGGGTGACCATTTGGGATTTCTAGGTGTTGTAAACGTAAGGACCAAGAATGGTCCACTTGTCCTCCAAGTTTGGGGGTTGGGTGCAGGACTAACAACCCTGCCCCGTAAAAACAGTTTGTTGCAGCAACAAAAAGTTGCTGCCCTATGCTCTATCTGGGTGTGATGGATAAATGATGACATTCAGTAATGAATTGGAACACTCTCAGCTACTGTCGTGTGATTACATTTTATATAGCACGCTAAAGTCTGCCTCCTTCTACGGAACGCCCAAAGTTGGGAGATAAAATCTTCGACTGATGCCAATTCGGTCAGGTTACAATCTTGACTAGAATCAATCGGATGTCTAATCGTACTGATCAGCGAAACAGATCTGTCTGCGGATAACCATATATATATTGTTAAATATAACATACAAGGAATGTCTAATATGCTTAACCATGAGCCGTTCTGAACATCTTATTTTGGCTTTAATTTCAGGTGAAAATAAAGACAAAAATTGTCCAACATTTGGATATTTTTCTATTATGCTGGTTCTAAGCTTTCCACGATAATAATAATAAACCCACTACATATATTGGTTTTACTACAACCACGCTCTCCCGTAGACATACCTGTCACTTTTCTGATCATAGTCCAATTATACAACATTTCTTAGCAAAACGTAGCCATGTAGGTAATATTAGACAGATTTTAGTCGATAACACAATAATACTCACTCCTACATACAGTAAAAAGAATCTTCAGATATTGGAGGCCATCTAAAGCAACCCATACTTAATAAAATCACATTTCAATCTGGTCACAACACATTACATTACATTTAGAGATATGATTCTATTAACATTTTGGTCGCTCATGTGGTGTGACATTTTAGAACCGTATTACAAATTTACGAACTGCGTCTGCAATTCGGTGACTGTTATCGTTGCATAGCAATATTTTATGTTAACGCAAGAAAAAAAAACATCTTTGATGGTGGATGTCTTTATGTTAACGTCCCTGTAACCTCTCTGAAGATGGCTCATGTGAGCCGAAAGCTAAGAACCAGCATAATAAAAAAATATCCAAGTGTTGGACAATTTTGATCTTCATTTTGGTGGCCAATTATGTATGGGGAGAAAAATAATAATATCGCCCAACTGTCCACCAAGGCTTCGGCGGCACGCTTCCACTCGATGGTCAAAAGTTTTGATGACGCCTCTGCATGGTTGCTCCTCGATCTCACCAATATGTCTTATTTAACTCATCCTTCAGTTGTCGAATTGTTTTTGGTTTTTTGGCATAGAACTTACTTTTGAGATGATTCCAAAGGAAGAAATCTAAAGGCATCAAGTCCCACTATTTTGGTGGCCAATTATGTATGGGGAGAAAAATAATAATATCGCCCAACTGTCCACCAAGGCTTCGGCGGCACACTTCCACTCGATGGTCAAAATGTTTGATGACGTCTCTGCATTGTAACTCTTCAATCTCACCAATGTGTCTTCTCTTATCCTTCAGCTATTGAATCGTTGTTGGCTTTTTGGCATAGACCTTAATTTTGAGATGACCCCAAAGAAAGAAATCTGAAGGCGTCTAGTCGCACGATCAATTAGTGGCCAATTGACATCACTGTTTCGAGAGATGATGCGACCTGGGAAATTCTCATTCAATAAAACCATTGTTGCATTAACAGTATGGCATGTAGCTCCTCCCTGTGGGAACCACAAATTTTCGGCATCCAGAGAATTCAATTCAGGCCATGACTCATATAACAGGATCCAATAGTGAAATCAGATTTCATCAATAACCAATGATTTATTGCTAACTTCGATCCGTCTTAATGGAACACCTTATGTGTTATGGGGTCTCCCCTTTTTCTATGATAATGAACTCGTCTTGAGTATACTCCTGCCATAGTGAGATCAGTATCCGATCCGTAGTTACCGTGAGAGATCCGTAAGTTACCGTAAGATACCGAACGATACCGAAGCTCACAGTGAATACCGCGTCAGTAGTCATAGTAGCTCTGAGCTCCACTAAGCCAGAATAGTATTACACAGCACCCGTCAGCTTCTGACGTGGACATACTAATTCCAACACGGCTTCACTTCAAAGACTTGTATATATATATTCCTTACTAATTCTATTTCTGGATTACTAACCTGCGTCCCAGTTTGTATCTTTACGTTTAATACAACCTACTTTTCTATCTATGTCTGTTTTGTTGTTCATTATTCTGTGTGGTTCATTACCCGGAATCCACAACACTATATAAACTGTACAAAAATAATTTTTTCGAATTTTTATAAAATTAGATGGGGTGAGAGTAACAGATGCAAAAAAAAAAATATATCTTTTTACAAAATTTCTAAAAAAGATAGTTTAAAAATTATTTAATTCATTTGTGAATAAGTCCTGCAAGTTTCATTAAAGTCCGACCATTATTTGGTTTTTTGAAAGAATTTCCTAATCACTGTGTTTTTTCCTCCCCCAGCAAATAGACGATCAATTTTCCACGCACCATTTTATGGTCCCTCGTTGATGCAAGAAAAGAACATTTAACCAAAATTTTGAATGTTCTAAAAAGTATTAAAAATATAATTTACAATAATAATAATAAGAAGAAGAAGAAGAAGAAGAAAATTTCAGACAAATATTATACATAATAATGTGGATCGAAAATGCAGGTTCTGTGATAAATATCAAGGAACAATAGACCACATAATCTCAGGATATTCTGTACTTGCCCCAAATGAATATAAACATCGTCACGATAGAGTGGGGCAATATTTACATTGGACAAAGTGCAAACAAACACTGTATGAACACCATCTACACAGACAGAAAAATTGAAGCAAATAGGCCGGATATTATAGTTAAAAACCAGAAAGAAAAAACTTGCATATTAATTGATACGGCTTGTCCAGCAACCAAGGAATTCGAAAAACTGTCAAAATATAAAGATATGGAAACTGAAATAGAAAAAAATGTGGAAATTAAAAACAAGAATCGTGCTAGTGATCCCACATCTATTGAACAGGTGAAGAGGCTCATCCCTTGTTTCCTGTTTAGGATGCGGTTTCCGGTTTTCTCTTTTCCAATCTTTTCACTCTTTTCCTTTTTTATTATTTTTTTTTTTCAATTGGAGTAGATAGACTAAACTATCGCCCGGTTCACACTCCACCCACATCTATTGAACAGGTGAAGAGGCCCATCCCTTGTTTCCTGTTTAGGATGCAGTTTCCGGCTTTCTCTTTCCCATTCTTTTTACCCTTACATAGCCCCCTGCGCATCAGTGGCGTTACCGCCTTGCTTGGGGGGATATGATTAAAAAAAAAAAATAGATGCACTTGGAATGATAAAAAAATGGAACAAAACAACACATTGAAAGAATCCCTGGAAACCCCAGCTTAAGAGATATACAAAAAATTGTTTTGTTAAGTACAGCCCACATACTAAGGAGAAGTTTGTCTATGTAACGCTAGGGATGTTAAGGGAGATAGAAAAAACATGAAATGGAGCCATAACAACAAACCACGACATGCCAGGTCTTCCCGCAGAATTGGTTGGTCGTGCGACCATAGCAGAAATAAAATATGATGAAAAATGACATAATAATAATAATAATAATAATAATAATAATAATAATAATAATAATTTCCTGGAAATATTTTATTTTGTCATTCTACAAATGATAGTAACGTCTTTAAACATAAACGTATTGGATAAAAAAATAACGATAACACAGTATAATTTTCTTAAAATATCTATAAAAGTAACGTCCATAGAAGCGACTTTACTGTAATCTTATATTAAGCGGCGTATGCACAGACCATAACCAAAATACTGTACGCCATTTTGTGATAGATTTTGAAAGAAATATTTTTTATTACTGAAAAATCATGGCTCCTGTGTCCATTGTAAAGAGAAAAGACCAACTGAGTACTGGCCAAGGTTGTAGAGGCCAGAAATTTCGTTATTAGATCGCGGTATAGGACAACAAACCTGCCTATTTTAGTATAGTGTACCCTACACACACATATTCACACACAATTACTGCTACAACCACCGTATGCCACTGATACGGTAATGCTATAGGCTCTCTCCTCCTACTCTGTCACTCTTTACTACCCTTCCGTTTGGCAAAGGTAAGAGAAAGGCTGAGGAGAGTAGCGTTTAAAAAGATAGAGGGAAAGGAAAAGCTCGTATAGAGAGTAAGTGACGTCACGGACGAACTAAGTAACTAAGGAAGGAACAAGCAGAAGTATTATATGATAAAATTCGTTTGGTCTCTTCTCTAAATAATAATATAATAATTTTGATGATAAAAGTTTGTTTTTATTATTTGAGGCTTTTTTCAGCATGGTATGTTCATTTTTTAGTTTATCTTTGGAAGTACCCTAATATACAACAAAAATTGTCTATGTGTTGAATTAACTTACCGTGAAAGTTTTCCAAATTTTCCGTCACAAAAGCTGATAGCATCTGTTTCACTTTAATATTAAAATCAAGAAACAAAGTCACTACAAATACATTACTATAACAGATGTTACAATTTTAGGAAAACCTATGATGAAGTAAAAAAAACAAAAACACTTCGTGTGACGCGTATCGTCCCTTAGGTTTTCTCCGGAATGACGAAACACGTGACACGGGCATAATTTATTTTTACTTAATTGTTCTGATATATAAACATTGAACCAGCGAATGAAGAGGTCTCCGCGTGACGGACATGCTACAGAAGGCGTCGAAATTATAACAGAACTAGCAGTATAGCACGGCGTTGCTCGGGTGTAATGAAAGCTTTAAAACTAATCCATGATCCTCTTTGGACGTTGGCACGAAAGACTAAAAAGCAATAGTTGTTTTCAGTTAAAGCGAAACCGGAGACTGAAAGAAAAATAAATGGATGTAAGTCAAATTTTGATTTCTTGGTATCAATATCAAATAGGTGTTCTTCGTTGTAAACTGATTTTGAAGACTAAATAAGTCCTCTGAGTAAATGGTATCATGGCTGAGACTAAGAATTACAATTATACATACTTAGAGCCAAACCCCATGTAAAAACTAAAATAAAAGGGCTTTAAAATATACAGGCATACAGGCAAATAAACAGACACACACACAAACATCTTGCCTTTTATTTATAAATATTATCGATTTTCTGCACTATTGTAAGAACTGCAACCTTGAACCTTCTGAATATCGTTTCTTATGTCTTTGTCTACGGTTGTATCAAATTTGATTAAAATCAGACCACTCCTTCTATAACCCGATTTTTTCGATTATCGATTTTTGATATTTATCGGGGGTACCTCGACACAAAACCTATCTAAGAACACTCGCAGACGCTTAAAGTACAACTGTGTAAATTCTCAAGAAAATCGGTTCAGCCGTTTCGAAGTCTATAGGTAACGCACACACACACACACACACATACACACACACATACACACACACAGACAAAGTTCCATTTATAAATAAGTTGCAGTTTCATTCTGCCTGTTTCGTTTCATATGTTCTGCAGAGGAAGGTCATGAAATCAAGGATGTGGATCACTTCTTGTCAAGTTAAGGTCCACCTGAAGCAAATTAACGCCATCAGAATTTTATTCTGTTCTGATTTTTCTTTCATCTCCAACCAACCCTTGGAAAGCCAAACGGCTGTAGAAAATGGATGGAAGAAGATTTTGGTGAAATTGGAAGCTTCTAACCTTGAACCTGTATGTTGTTGGTGAATTTAGTCATCAACTCCACCATCATAAAAGTAGTGATCAGCAAAGAAGAAATTAAATTAGATATCTTCACGATTTCGCGAAAAAAGCACCATAGCGTAATGAAGACGGTCACACACTTAATGAAAATAAAGTTTTCTCGTCAAAACTTTGATGTTATTATTAAGAAGAAAGACCAAAGTATTTTTTTAAATTATTCTTTAATCTTTTCTAACCCGTCCGAAATTTTGATTAAAATCTTCTTTCATTTACGTCATCACCATGGCTAACATTTAACATTGATTTTTTTTTTTTTGGTGGGGCGCTCTTTTTTCGTTTAAAACACATTTACTTGGAAATTCTTGTAAAAATCAAATAATTGTCCGATTTTAATGAAATGTTCAGGACTTATTCACAAATGAATGAAATTATTTTTGAAATCTTTTTCTTTAGAAAATTTTGGTAAAAGTTTTTTTAAAAATATGTTACACCCCACTTATTTAATTTTATGAAATTTCGCTCAGAACATTCCTATTCCCTGACAATTTTTTTGTTAAATGTAGGAGTCTTTGGAGATTGTTAATCACCTACCTTCTTTTTCAATTTAGTGCTATCAAAATGAAAATCTGCTCTGATTTGAAAAATAATGAATCCAATAAAACTATGACATTACTTAATTAGAAAAGCTTTTAATTGCTTTTGTAAATAAGTAATATTAAGGACATGATTGTCTGAAGAAATATTTTTTTTTATGAATAATGAACTTTTACAATAATTTTTTAATTTCTTTACATTTTAATTATAATAATTTAAAATAGTTTAAAATCTGTAAAATTCTCTAGTGGGCTATTCCCTGGAGGTTATATAATCATTAAGTGGAAACGAAATTTACGAAAATTGCTAAGCCAAACGTAGTGGTGCTATCTATTTTTAAAATATTTTTTATTTACTTAATACGTTCCTTATTTTCATGTATGGTTGACTAATATTGCCATTATTACGAAAAGATTACGTAATTTAAGCGTTTTGTCCCTTCCCTTAGATTTATGAAAATTGCATTTATGGTCATGCATAACAGCTGTCATCGCTTCGTCATTCAACAGTACGTCAAATGTTCGATCAGATGAATACGACCAATCGTTAATAATTTGTTGTATATTACTTTTTTATGCTATAAGTAATATTTGTTTAAAATCAGATGAATTTAACTTCCAATTTTCTAATTTTACTAAAATAAAGTGTCAGAAAACTTTTGAAATATTTTAAAAATCGATGAATTTTTGTTTGTTTACAAATTCCTTAAAATTAAAAAAATGGCCGCTTTTAAAAAGAGTTTAAGAAATCGAAATTAAATGTGACAAACAATCTATATAATTTATATCTGAAATACACCAGAATTTTTTTCCTTAATAAATTTAATCATTAAGCTTTTAATTAAATCTAAAATGAAATCTTCAAGAATGTTTTTTCATTTTAAAAATTAAACTTCGGTATCGAAAATTTATGCTGAAATAGTGAAGGTACCTAAATTAAATCCTTGGATACGAGGTTTTTGTACAGATATTTCCTTGCAATGAAAAGCGATCATTTAAAAACAAATTAACTAAACCCACCTAATTGTATCTAACAACAAATCAGAATGAACATATTGGTCAACACAGTAAATGCTTTGTTTAATATAACTTGCATTTAATTCAACTTAGCCCACCTTACAAGCAAAGTTTTTTTCAAAGATTTAATTATGTCTACAGAATTTGGTGTCAGAATATACGCAAAGACTTCAGTTCGTGTGATCACAGACGTGCGCATGCGTGTCGATGACGTGGCGTAAAAGAAATTCAATATGTCTGCTGCAGCGGTTTTCGTCAAGCGATCTAAACCATGCGTCTTTTTGTCTAATATAAATTTGATTTTGCTTTTTCGTTTTTAATCGCCACTGTTTATGCTCAGCAAGTCTCTGATCATTTCAGAGCTGAAGCCAGCAAAGAGCAAACACCTGGCAGACGAACAAAATAACTTCAATGTCTTTCAGCGCCAAAGATTGAAAGAAAAATGTTTCACTCACTTTGCTGATGTGTCAAAAGCAGAATTCTTAACAGTGAAAGAGAAGACTGGCAGGGAGAAAGACATAATGAGCAGACTAGTGGCGGTCGGTGTCGGGTGAATGTAACAGGACATTTGCACTTAAACACGTCTAGACAGTAGACAAGGAAAACACACATTCACGACAGATTTGTCAGAGCTAAGTAGAAAAAAATACGTAAAAGAATTCTGCAAGGAAGTACAAAAAATAAATCGTAGTCTTTTTGCATTTCTCATTTTCAAAAGATTTTGTGTTGATATTGGTAAGTTCCTTGATTAGGACTCCAAAAATATGCATTACTAGAAATGACCCTGCAAATTTAACGTATTTCCTATCCTAATTTACCGATAAATATTCTTTTGTTAATGATTGAATAAGCTCATGGCGAGTTCTGCAACAATAAAATATCCGTAAAAATTCCTCTATTACAGCGTTAAATATATGATTTTTTTTTCACAGTGAGGCTCACTCTTTACAAGGCTCGGGAGCCACTCGAGGTACACGTTATATTAACTCTGGAACACTAAACATCAATTAAAGTTACACCACTAATAACCATGGGTATATCATACCCGATTTTTAAAATATCAAAAAAATATTAAATATAAATCTTTATTTGAAATATTTTACATGCAGGCATTTCAAACTTTGTACTTTGAGTTAATATTAATAGGAACTGAAAAGCATATTATTTCGGTAAGAAAATCAGGTTCTGAAAATTTAATTAAATTGTAATTAAAATGGCGTCATTTGCGCTGGGTATTTCCTTACATCCACTTACACTCAAATACCCTTGTGAAAGGTATTAATCCATCTCTTCCCTCCAGTTATGGGTTAAATAACAGGATAAATTGGGTTCTATAGCCTTGACTGGCAACCAATCTACCGCAGAAAGCAATGGCAACCTACTGCGGGATAATCTTCTGCCCAGTCAGTCATATCTCTTTCGAGACATGATCGCCCAAAGCATAACTAACTGACGATATACCCATTGTTAGTGTTCTTGGGTTAAGAGGCAGTTTATGCAGATAGGAAGGAAAGATAATGGTTAACACTAGACGTGAACTGATTAAAATTCTTGTGATCAGGGAAGCATGCTCTTGGGAGTCGTTTCCACAGACGCTAGAAGAAACTAGAACTTCTCACTAATGGAGTATAGAGAGAATGTTTTTCTTCCCTTCCTTTTTCCTTCACTCTTTCAATGAAACAAAATAACTTCTCTAATACGTCTCTTTCTCCGCTTCACACAATCAAAGTGAAATAGTCCATTATTTATAAGGTATTGGCAGGAAATGTTAAACTTATCCATCGATCTTTCTTTCATTTTTCACTGAAACCAAGTAGCGTCTTTGATAAGTTTTTTCTTCTTTCCATACAATCGAAACGAAATAGTTCATTATAACAGAATAATGTATTATTTATAAAATATTAGCAATGCGTAACGTACGTGCCAATGAAGGAAGGAACATACAGAATTATAATAAAATATATTCAGTGAATAATATATTTCTTTTAATGCTATATTCATTCAGTTCATAGATTATCATAGCTCTCCACAACTTCCTTTTTTTATTATTTATAAATTACGACACATCCTCCGAAAGATATTGGAGTGTTTCTCATTGACATTACAAGGTTTGTTTTTTTTAAAAAAATTTTAAACAAGACTCGTCTTGTTTGGTGGAATGATAATGGAGAGGTTTTTAGCTGCACTCTCCATGATTTCCGTTCAGAGCTGACTTTCTCGTTTCGGTTTCATAGCTCTCCACAGCTTCCATTTCATAATTGCCATGACTTCTTGAGAAGGTTAGGGAAACACTTTTGAATTCAGAGCTGCCTTTCTAGTGGCCTTCTCTATGATTTGAGTTCAGAGTTGACCTTCTAGTTTCAGCACGTAAACGATCATAGCTCTTCACAGCCTCCTTTTCTTTATTGCATGACTTTTTGGAAAAGGTAAAACAACAGTTTCCTGCTAACTTCGACACGGTTTTGAATTTAGAGCTGCCTTTAACTTTGTCTTCTCCATTATTTGAATACAGAACTTACTTTCTAGTTTTAGTAATTCGACGATCATAGCTCTTCACAGCTTCCTTTTTTTATGGCTATGACTTCTTGGGAAAGAAAGAGGATAAGTTCCCTTCTAACTTCTACACGGTTTTTAATTTAGAGCTGCGTTTTTCTCTTTAGGACGTAAGCGATCAAGGCTCTTCGTATGATCGTTTTCAGCAATACTTAACACGTATTTCAAAAAGGTCGTTTTCCCTTGACACCGCTATTATTTGCTCAACGGCAATGTTTTATTTTTTTAAAAAGCGATAATTTAAATTGTTATAAGCTTAAACATATTAAAGTGAATTTATACATTTTCTTTGTTCTTTGGAATTAATAAAAAATTATTAAACACCATTTATTTATTAGATTTTTTATTGAAATGGTTAGCAAACCCTTGTTAAATTTAAAAGTTGTTCGAAATTTATGAAATGGTAAATAATAAGGCTAATCATTATAATTGGTTTACATATTTTAATAATTCAGCAAATGTTTATAAATGTATGAATAAAATTTGTTTTCATATTTATTTCTTTATAAATTGGCAAATAATAAATATTACAGTTTTTAGAATGTCAAAAATCTAATAATGATTAGATCATGCCATGTAATTATCCCTCTTTAACTCAACTCTCTAAGTTATTTGTGCACCAGGTATTGAACTCACAATTCTTTAGGTTAGATCACTGGAACTACCCAACATTTATATTCACTGGGTCACGTGACCTTAAGTCACCCGGAAGTCTGTATCGCACATGGAATGAGAATGATATACCCCAGTAATCGAAATAAAAGGGTTCGGTTCAATATTCCTAACATCTGAAGAAGGCCGGAGTCTACAACTACCGAAACATCGTAAAAATGGCAATAAAAATGAGGAAAACAGTACCTCATCTCAGAAGTATAAACAAGTATAAAATTATTCTTGTAAATATACAATCTAATATATATATATATATATATATATATATATATATATACAGAGAGAGAGAGAGAGAGAGAGAGAGAGAGTATGTCAAAAAATTCCGTAATTTACATTCGTTGAATGACTTTTTCAGCGAGAAAATTCTCACTTCATCAGCAACAAGAATTTTCTCTCTGAAATGGCCAGTCAACGAACGTAAATTTCGGAATTTTTGACATACTTACCTCTGTAAAGAGATAATACAATTTACATCGAGCTCTCCACCTTGATTAATTTCAATATTAATAAAATTAATAGTAAAAAGATCAGTTTTTTGGGAATTTTACCTATTTGATGTAAATTTTACCTATTAAATGTATATATATATATATATATATATATATATATATATAGTCATCCGTATCTCTCTCTCTTTCTCTCTCTCTCTCTCTCTATATATATATATATATATATATATATATATATATATATATTCCTCACCGGTAGCGGAAGTTTGGAATATGCACTTACGCTTGTCTGAATTTGTTTCGGGGAATCCTAGTTTATTGTCCTGTATCAAAACACAAAAAAGCATTTCAAAGTTTTACAAGATGGTTTGTGAAAATAGCCATCCGAAATATTCTTAATATCTTTTTTATCTTTTAATGAAAATCTTCCATTGTTCTCTTTTCTGGAAATCCCCGTCACCATTAAATCCGATCCCTGACATCTACCCCTTAAGTCAATCCGCCCACTCTAGTCTCACGTCTGTGATCGACTCCCCACATTGACACCCTACGCATCCAACTCTTTAAGAATAGCGTCAATTAGCTGAGGTTAGTAAATGATTGAGGAAACGACATCTAATTCTTCTTTCCCGCCTTTCGTTTCCATTTTTTTCTTTCTTTCTTTCTTTCTTTCTTTACTTATTTATTTTTCCTTTTATTGCTTCACTTCATTTTTCTTCCTTTTTCTTGTTTCTTTCTTTTTTTCATTTTCTTTTTTCAGAGGTTCTTTCTTTATTTCAATTTACTTTTTCTTTGTATTTTTTCACTTCATTTTTCTTCCTTTTTCTTGCTTCTTTCTTTTTCCCTTTTTTCTTTACCTTTTCTTTTTTTTTTCATTACTTCACTTTTTATTTTCATGTTTCTTTTTTTCACAAGTTCTTTCTTTTTCTTTCTTTCTTTCTTTCTTTCTTTCTTTCTTTCTTTCTGTTTACTTTTTTATTCAAATTCCTTCATTCCATTTTTCCCTTTTTGATGTTTGTCTTTTTCACTGGTTCTCTCTTTATTTCTTGTGTCTTTGTATTTTTTTTTTTCGTTAGTTCTCTCTTTCTGTTAACTTCTTACTTTTATTTTTTCATTGCATCTCTACTATTTTCCTGTTTTTTTTTCTTTTTTCGTTTACTTTTATTTTCTTTCGTCAGTTATATTTTTCTTCATTTTTCCATAGTTTTATTTTTCATGTCTCCGCGTAGATTTTCTCGTTCCACATTATTTTTCTTCTTTTCATTCATTCATTCATTCATTCATTCATTCATTTATTCATTGTTGTTTCTTTCTTTTATTTTTAATAAGTTTCCATACTTTTTTTCCTTCTTCAAATTTTCACGCGTTAATTTCTTTTTCCGTTAATTATTGTCTTTTTCTCATATTTTCTTTCTTTCTTTCGTTGTTTTTGTTTACTTCTTTCTTTCTTTTTTTCTTTTTACTTCATTCTTTTTCTTTCTTTCTTTCTTTCTTTCTTTCTTTTTCTTTCGCTATACGTCTTACTTTATTTTTTTTACTTCTTTCTTTCTTTCTTCTTACTTCATTATTTTTCTTTCTGTCTTTCTTTCTTTTTATTTCGGTATACTTCTTACTTTATTTTTTTACTTCTTTTTTTCTTTCTTTCTTTCTTTTTCCTTCATTATTTTTTTCTTTCTTTCTTTTTCTTTCGGTATTCTTCTTACTTTATTTTTTTACTTCTTTCTTTCTTTTTACTTCATTATTTTTCCTTCTTTCTTTCTTTCTTTTTCTTTCGGTATACGTCTTACTTTTTTTTTTACTTCTTTCTTTCTTTCTTTCTGTTTACTTTTTCTTTCTTTCTCTTTTCTTTATTTATTTCTTTCTGTTTACTTTTTCTTTTTTCTTTCATTCTTTCTTTTTAGATATGTGTTCTTTATTTCACTTTTCCTTTTATTTCTTTCCGTCATTTTCTTTCTTTCTTTTTCTTTCTTTTTTTCTGTTTACGTCTTTCTTTTTTGTCTCTTTTTTTCCACGTCCGATCGCATTTAGTCAGACCAGACAATAACCCTCGGGCGGTCTTACGAACTACCACAGAATTTATTACCATATCAGGGAATCTATCCAACTTGCTTCTGCTTTTGACATGTTTACTTGCAGAAAAAAATCATGACAGCAGTGGTAATATCAGTTTTTGGCGTAGTTTGGAACACGTCGAAGACAAGCCATTTTTTTATCTTCTCGTTCAGAAAGTTCTATTTTCAATATGGCGCTAAATTTCACGTGTGCTGATCGACCTTCTTTGTTCTATTATTTCTTGCACGTAGGATCAGAGGGAAAAGAAGCAAATGAAACGAAATTAAGGTTTTTACTCTCATCAATAAGATTATCTTTTTAAGGCTGGTTGTTGGGAGAGGAGGGGAAGAAAAAAGGAATTAGGAAGCATAATAAAAATGTTCTTGCAAAAAGAATTCGAAAGCTCAAAAAACAAAAAATTCTGTCAGAACTGGTTTTTTTCCTGTTTCTCTTTAAGTTCTTTTTTCTTTCCTTTTTTTACGAAAAATGCGACATTGCCGTCGACATTTTTTGGTTTTTTTTTATGTGTTATTCTTTTCATTTTAAGTTTACTTTTTACATTTTTTTTTTTTTTTTTTTGCTGAACATTTTTCGTCGCTTGTCATACTTCCTTCATTACGTCTCTTTTTCTTTCTTATTTTTGACTTTCTTTTTTATTTGACTTTCTTTCTTTCTTTCATTTTTCTTCCTTAGACATTCAATCTTTCTTTCAGTTTGCATTTTCGTTTTAATTCTTTAGCTTATTGTCTATCTTTCTTTCTTTCAGTTTACTTCTTTCTTTATTTTTGTTTACTTCTTTCTTTTTTTCTGAATCTTTCTTTCTTTCTTTCTTTCTTTCTTTCTAAGGCATTGGCTTTTTATTAAGGATTCTCTTTTCCTTTTATTTATTTCCTTCACTTTTTTCGATATTTCTGCTTACTTCTTTCTTTCTTTCTTTCTTAGACATTCAATCTATATTTCAGTTTGCATTTTCGTTTTAATTCTTCAGTTCATTGTCTTTCTTTCTTTCTTTATTTATTTATTTATTTATTTATTTAATTATTTATTTATTTCTCCCTCTCTTTCTTTCAGTTTACTTCTTTCTTTCTTTTTGTTAACTTCTTTCTTTCTTTCTTTCTTTCAATTTACTTCTTTTTCTTTCCATTAATATCTTTTTCTTTCTTTCTTTCTTTCTTTCTTTCTTTCTAAGGCATTGACTTTTTATTAAAGGTTCTCTTTTCTTTTTTTTATTTCTGTCAATTCCTTTCGATATTTTTGCTTCTTTCTTTCTGTTTTTCTTTTTCTTTCTTTTTCTTTTTTAATTTCTTTCAGTTTACTTCTTTCTTTATTTTTGTTTACTTCTTTCTTTCTTTCTTTTTTCTTTCTTTCTTAGATATTTGCACTTTATTTCCGTTTTTCTTTTATTTATTTCTTTCATTTTCTTTCGTAATTCATACTTACTTCTTTCTTTCTATCTTTCTTTTTTATTTCTTTTTTAGATATTGGCTCTTCATTAAAGTTTTCTTTTACTTTCCTTTCTTTTTCTTTCTTTTGATTTCTTTTTTTCATTTTAGACATTGGCTCTTTATTACTGTTTTCCTTTTCCTTTTATTTTTTCCTTCCTTCCTTCCTTCCTTCCTTCCTTCCTTCCTTCCTTCCTTTTCTTTCTTTCTTTCTGAACTCAAACAAAACAATAAACGACCAAAAATGCCGAAAAATGTAGGAAGCGAAAAACCAGAGCATAAAAAATAAAAATAAAAGTCGGATTATAATTCCCTAAAATAATCCTAAATGAATAAATTAGAAAAAAAAGCCCAGAGGGTTATTTTTCTACCCCCTATTCGTTTCCAATTAAAAACGATAGCAAAAAGAAAAAAAAATAGCCCAGTCAAAATGTTGTGAATGTTTTATGAGTATTGTCTTTACCCCGTTTTCAAGACATCGATTCGAAATGCTTCCCAGCCAAAACAGTATAGAATGCGATTTGCTGTTAAAGGCGTTTGTCATGATGATTGCATTACAAAGAGATCTAATTAGTTATCTATACAGCACATCAAGTTCGATTATCTCCCTTTCTTGTGAATTATCGTTTGACGGATGACTCTGTTCACCATACAATAGGCTACGAAAAGAGACTGAAAATTTCGCAACCCGACAAGTTTCTTAGCACCAAACCAAGTGAGAAAAAAATATTTTTTTCAGATCTGTCTGTCTGTCTATCTGTCTATTTATCTATCTATCTATGTCTGTTACATCTATCTATCTATCTATCTATCTATCTATCTATCTATCTATCTATCTATCTATCTAATTCTTTTGATATCTATCTATCTATCTATCTATCTATCTATCTATCTATCTATCTATCTATCTATCATCCTAGGTTTGACGATAAACAACGACCGGCAGCAAGGCTTATGATTGGGAGATTGAAAGTTTTGAGGAACGTGGAACCACTTCTTAACTGCTGTTGTTCCCAGAACCACAAAGACCCGGGTTGGTAGCACCTGTTAGGGTTCCAGCTATGGGTAAATAGTGAACCTTCAAACAAAGACAAAACACTATGAAAGTATAAAAATACATTTTTATAGTAAAAATTCAAACAATACATTTTATATACAAAAAATTAACAACAACACATATTTATTGTAAAAATGACCAACAATATATTTTTAAATGAAAAATGACGGGCAATAGATTTTATCGTAGGATAACCAACAATGTATTTTATCTGCATATATTGAAAACATACAATTAGGTTGGAAATATGCTGACCGGAAGCCATAAAATTGTGTCCAAAATATTAAGATTCCGCCATTAAATAACTCATAGATGTTGAAACGCCGCTAAATGAAATCAACCAAGCAACTAAACAATTAATATGAAGTAATACTTTTATGACATTCTTTTTCTATGTGCCCTGTTCTTTCAGGACGTAGGCGATTATGGCTCTCCACGTCTCCCTATCCCTGGTGGCTCATAGCAAGCCTTCTCCTGTTACACCATGCAACCCTCTTTCCATCATCCACCTGATTAGGTTCTTCAAATATGTTATCCGCTGCTTTCCCCTGTCTCTTTTTCCCTCTATCTGGCTTGTTAGTATCAGGTTCTCTAAGCCCTCCTTCCTCATTGTATGTCCCAGGAACTTCGGCTGTTTCTTCCTGATGCTCAGTATTAATTTCCTTTTCCTTTCCATGATTTCCAAATCCTCATCATTGCTCACATGCTCGATCCATGATATTCGCAGCATCCTTCTGTTGAACCACGTTTCAGTTGCTTTAAGTTTTTCCTTCATCTTTGATGATATTGTCCAGCATTCACTGCCATATTGAAAAACTGACATTACATAGCAATCCAGTACTCTCTTCTTTGTTTCTAGCGAAATTATCCTGTTTCTTAATACTTTACTTAACTTCGCTATGCAAATTCACCTTCAGATCTCTCGTCACTCTTTCCGTCTTCTGTTTTAACACTTCCCAGATATCTAAACTTTTGTACCTGTTTGATTTTAGTATCCCCGACCTGTATTTGGCATATTGGGCTGCCCTTTTTACTGATGACCATGCATTCGGTTTTCTTTCAGTTTAGTTGTAGTCCTTTCTTGTCACTCTCTTCAGCTACCTGCCGTAGGAGGTCTTGTAGTTTCCTTTCTGTGTCTGCTATCAGCACTGTATAATATGCATACCTTAGGTTGTTTAAACTGTGGCCTCCGATGACTAATCCAGAATCCAAATATCCTAAAATTTCTTAAAGAAATCAAACTGTATTCCAAAATATAACTTCAAAACTACAAGATAAAACACGCGTATCACTCTCTCTGTTAATCATGTCTACACAAACATTTAGATGCACTATGTTGTTTTGCTTTCACTGTTGAATACCATGTATTAAACTGTGAAAGCAGAACAACATATATCATGTTTTTATTACTTTAAAGCTCCCAAGAAAAATGCATTTCAGTATTAAATAACCCATAAGAAGTTGATATGCCTTTAAACAAACAAATCAATCAATATCTTCTATCTATATATCTATCTATCTACTATAAATATATATGAATATTTATAAGTTTACAATTCGTTCTTGGTCATGGGCATGATGGTAAACTGCATACGGCAGTAAGAACTCTGATTGGGAGGTTGTGAGGAGCATGGAACTACCTTTTAATTGCTGTTGTTCTCAGGTACGCCCTGACTCAAAGTGGTATCCCCTGTGAGGGTCCCATCTATGGGCAAATAATTAACCCCCAAACTGGGATCAAAACACTACGAAAGTATAAAAATACACTTTTATAGAAATATATACATAAAAATAGATTTTTATAGAAAAATATACATTTTTGAAGAAAAATTATTACCGTAACACATTTTTGAAGGAAAAAAATTATTCTCAGCACAACATTTTTGAATCCAAAACTAAAAGACATTTTCTTTGTTTTTTAAATAAAAGAAATAAAAACAAGAAAATTTCATTAAAATCTGACTAAATCTACCTTCTCATTATAACCGAACATTAAAACAAATACCATAAAACCTCACCTTTTTGGCATTAAATAACCCACAGAGGTTTATATGCCATTAAACAAAATTCAAACTCAATTCAGTTCGTTCATGCTTTGAATATCGCTGCTGTATCTGTTCTAGTGCTTCTGCAATATGTTTAACCCAATGAAGAATCTGCAATGTTATCGCGTCATCACCCCCATAATGTAGTTTCTCAGTCCTTTTCTCTAAATACTTTAACGTTAATTGTTCTGATGAACTTTCATCTATGGTAATTGTTATTTTATTAACGCCCGCCCTAAAAAAAAAAAAAAGAAAAAACTATGCATGAGAACTTGTTAGGACTTCAAAGAGACTTGGAGGTATTATGGTGTCTGTAGTAAGAATGGTAAGTAAGTGTTGCTTTGGTGCAAATAATATTTTGGTTTGTTTGAATCAGGAATTGTGGCTAGCTAAGTTTAAGATAAGGTAGAGTGAAGACCAGTCTTCCCTTTTCTCCTCTTTTGGGCACCTCAATAATTGAGAACGTAATAAGAGCGTGAAACTGATGCACTGATTCTGTAATCTGAATGCTAATGAGTGTGAGCGGCGTTAATATTTCTGTTGGTTTGTAGAATTATACCACGTACAGACAGGAAATATTCCAATACCACCGAGTAACAGACGAAAGCCATTACTGAATGGCACACTTTGTGATTTAATTTTATCAATAGCTGAAGCAGATCGGTACAATCGCAGACATTAGGGAATGGCATGAACTTCTCAATTTAAGAATTATCTTCCAAAAGTTATCAGTCCTGTTATCGGTCTTGATATGGTAACTCGGCTTCAGACACTTTCCAACCGCCGTAATGTAATTGTCCCGTGCTTTTTCTATAAATAATTTTTTATTAATTGTTCTAATGAAATTTCCTGTCTGTATCTTGTCTGTAGTAAGAATGGTAAGTAAGAATGTGTTGTTTTGGTATAAAGAATATTGTGGTATGTATGGGTTATTAACCGTGACAAGCTAAGTTTAACGTAAAACAGACTGTAGAGAAGCCATCCTCTATCCTCCTTTTGCCCTTGTAACACATTTTCGAATTTTTCGAAATAAATATTATTTCCTTTTATGATACCTAGACTTTATGAATTTAAGCGCAGTATTAGATTGGCAGGAAGGTCTTATCTTTTTAAAGTTGAAGAGGATAAACCGTAATTAACCGTAAGCTACAACCTCCAGAAATTTAAATGCAAAGTCAATACTCATCTACTAACCATTGGACTCTAGCTCTCTCCCCACCCCCTGTATAACCCTCCCTTTCTCTCCACCTATGTATCTGTCATCGCACCTGCTTTCTCAGCTTTCTATTGTTCCTTTCTAACTAGTTTGTACTCCTCACTCTTTTCTAATTAATCTTTTTACATTTATGTAGCCCCCCTGCACATCAGTGGCGTTTCTGCTTCTTGCTTCTCAATCAACAATGATAATCGTTATCGTCTGCCGTCTTCATTCTTGTCTTTTTATTGTTTGTTTTCTTTAGAGCCTGTGTTTTCTCATACTCTCAGTAACACCCTTGCATCTTAGTGGTTTTATTGCCTTTATTAGTTTTAATGTTTTTAAAAATTAATCTGTAAATTCTCAAGATTTATATTTTTGCAAAGCTCTGGGAGACATTAACAATATTAAAAGCAAGGACGAATGGTAGATTCATAAATATGTAAAATAGATTCTGTCAAGAAAGTTTGTCTGGCACAATACAGTGAACCAACTTTTCTAGCAGTAGACCAAACAACTGATTCAATATTATCTTTTCACTTCATGTCAGCTAAAAAGAAAATAAAAGCCCGAGAAGGCACAATGAATCACTCTCCCGAGGTTAGTATCAGCCATTTTGATAGAAGGCAAAAAGAGTTCTCTAAGATTATTATGAGGATGTGCGTTGTGGTGCAGTAGATAACGGCTTGGAACGAGAAACCGGGGAGCCGAGTTCGCATTTCAGTTGAATTCCTTGCATTCACTTACGCGCAAATACTTTTGGGAAAGGCGTAAACTCGTCTCTTCCCTCCAGTTATGGGTTAAATAACAAAACAGATTGGTGTTATATAGCCTTGGCTGGCAACCAGTCTGCCGCAGAAAGTAATAGCAACTTACTGCGGAATAATCTTCTGCCAGTCAGTCATGTCTCTTTCGAGACAAGATCGTCGAAACGTGTATCACGTATGGCACTTAACTGATTGAAGATTTTTATTTTTTTAATCATTTCACCCCGAGCAAGGCGGAAACGTCACTGATGTGCAGAGGGCTACATAAATGTAAAAAGATTAATTAGAAAAGAGTGAGGAGTACAAACTAGTTAGAAAGGAACAATAGAAAGCTGAGAAAGCAGGTGCGATGACAGATACATAGGTGGAGAGAAAGGGAAGGTTATACGGGGGTGGGGAGAGAGCTAGAGTCCAGTGGTTAGTAGATGAGTATTGACTTTGCATTTAAATTTCTGGAGGTTGTAGCCGTCAGGAAAGCAAGAATACGGGAGCGAGTTCCACAGGCGGGAAGTGCGAGAGAAGAAGCTGCAGGAGTAGAATTGTCGTCTGCATTTGGCTAACCTGACTGTGAATGGGTGGGACCCAGTTGCCAGTCTGGTTGCACGAGTAAACACCTGTTGAGGAGGCACCAGTGACTTAAGTTCGTCTGAGCAGAAACCATGAAAGTATTTATAGAACAGACAAAGGGAGGCTACCTTTCGACGATGGGGAAGTGGCTGCAGTCGAGCCGCCAGATCAGTACCTATCACATTACAGACTCTCCTTTGGAGCCTGTCAAAACACTGAGGAGAACGACAGGGGCACCTGACCATAAATGGCAGCAAAAAAATTGCTGGAGTGGAACATATTTACTTTATATTACATTATGGACTCTAATATTTTAGTCTGACCTTTCTATAAGAAATTGTTTTTTTTTTTCCTTTTTTATCTAATATTTTAACTTTTCTAATTTTAGCTGCTAGGTAAATTCTAAATTTGTTCTTTGTCTCTTGACAAATAATGTATTCAAAAAGACTAAAATTGTTAATGCCTCTCCTGTCTGCAACATATTTGTTCATTTCTATACACTTTAGACTTTTCAAGGTCCGTGCATTAATTGAAAAATTCTTTTAATGTCTAACTTGTCGCTTCTCTGGGTGAAGTCAACCTACTAGTATTAATTATCTTTTGACTATTCACTAGCAAGTCTAGTTTGTAGTACTTCATGGAAGTATTTATAGAAAAAAAACACCAAGAAGTTACGTTACGGCAGTGGGAAAGTGATTGAAGATAAGATGCCAGATCAGGATTAATAATATTGCAGATTATTCTTTGGATTTCATCAAGAATCTCTAACTACAGAGCAGGTCACCAGAGCAGAAATGGCAGCAATATTCAATGCATAGACAAATGGTAGACTTATAAATAAGCAAAATAGATTCTTTACAGAATATTGTCTACCATGACACAGCGAACTAACTTTCCTAGCGTCAGACCAAACAATTGATTCAATATAATCTTTCCACATCATGTCAGCAGAAAAAATTAACCCAAAAAGGCAGAATGAGTCATTTACCTGGAGATTAGCATCAGCCATTCTGTTAGAAGGCATAAATGTTCTCTAAGATGATTAAAAGAAACACTGGAGTGGAACATATTGGCTTTAAATTACGATATGTACTCTAATAGTTTAGTCTTGAGTTTTTCTTAAAGAAATAATTGTTTTCCTTTTTTTCTAATATCTAAACTTTTCTACTTTTAGCTGTTAGGTAAATTGTAAATTCGTTTTGAAAAATATGTACCCTATATTTTAGTTTGATCTTTCTAAAAGAAATAATTTTTTCCTTTTTTTCTGATATCTAAACTTTTCTACTTTTAGCTGTTAGGTAAATTGTAAATTCGTTTTGAAAAATATGTACCCTATATTTTAGTTTGATCTTTCTAAAAGAAATAATTTTTCCTTTTTTTCTGATATCTAAACTTTTCTACTTTTAGCTGTTAGGTAAATTGTAAATTCGTTTTGAAAAATATGTATTCTAATATTTTAGTCTGATCTTTCTAAAAGAAATAATGTTTTTCTTTTTTCTAATATCTAAACGTTTCTACTTTTAGCTGTTAGGTAAATTGTAAATTCGTTTTGAAAAATATGTACCCTATATTTTAGTTTGATCTTTCTAAAAGAAATAATTTTTTCCTTTTTTTCTGATATCTAAACTTTTCTACTTTTAGCTGTTAGGTAAATTGTAAATTCGTTTTGAAAAATATGTATTCTAATATTTTAGTCTGATCTTTCTAAAAGAAATAATGTTTTTCTTTTTTCTAATATCTAAACGTTTCTACTTTTAGCTGTTAGGTAAATTGTAAATTCGTTTTGAAAAATATGTACCCTATATTTTAGTTTGATCTTTCTAAAAGAAATAATTTTTTTTTCTTTTTTTCTAATATCTAAACTTTTCTACTTTAAACTGTTTGGCAAATTGTAAATTCGTTTTGAAAAATAATGCATTCAAAAAGACTAAAATTGTTAATGTCTCTTTGCCTACAACAGCTTTGTTGCAGACAGGAGAGGCATTAACAATCAAGAATTAGTTCTGGGATAAATTAACAATAAACAACATGATAGCATAGAATTTACAGATGCATCTTGCCATTTCAACTGTAAAATGATGAAACCTTTCCGCCAATAAAGAACTGAGCTTAAATTCATAAAGTCTCCGTTCGAAAGAGGAAAGTTCATTAGAACAATTGCCATTGAAAATAATTATAGAAAAAGCAAAGGAAATCTAAGTTACAGCAATGGGAAAATAACTGAAGGTGAGATGCCAGGTCATTTTTGGATTTTATCAAGGATCTCTAAATACATAGCACCAGACCAGATATGGCAGTAAAATATTCAATGAGTGACTAGTAGACTTATTAACGTGTAAGACAGATTCTAGCAAGAAAGATTGTCTAGCATGACACAGTGAACCTAGATTCTACATAATCTTTCCACTTCATGTCAGCAGAAGACATAAGCCCAAGAAGGTGCAATGATTCGCTCTCCTAGGTTAGCATCATCCATGCTGATGAAGGGCAAAAACGTTTCTCTCAGACAATTAAACAAAAACAAAAACTAGTTATTTCTTTCTCCAGTTAACAGCAGAATATAAGTCATTTTTTAGATAAACTGCTAATTTGATCAAACTAACCAGAATTATGACAGGAGTAAATAGTTGTCTAATCAACATAGATAACAAGTAGAGAACTGATCATATCAGGAAGGTTATTGATGAAAATTAGGAACATAGATCCAAAGATAGAGCCTTGGAGGACACCAGCAATAATGCAAAAGGATCTAGCGGAGTGGCCATTCAAAACAACTTTCATTTCACAATTTGATAAGAAAGATTGAATCAATTCAAAAATTCGCGGGTGAGAGAGAGTCTGCAGGCGGTCTGCTAAGTCGGTACCGATCACATTACAGACCCTCCGCTGTACCTTGTCTAGAAGCCCAAGGAGAATAGCAGGGGCACCCGACCAGATATGACAACAGTATTCATTGCACGGGCGGATGGTAGATTTATAAATGTGCAGGATAGATTCAAACGGAAAAAAACTTCCGGGCCCTGCACAGAGAACCGACTTTCATAGCAGCGGATTTAGCAATGGATTCGATATAATCATTCCATTTGAGGTCCGCTGAAAGTGTGAGACCAAGGAGGCGTAGTGTTTTACTCTCTGGGAGGCAAGCCTGGTCCATGCTAATAGGAGGTATGTGAGATTGTCGATGATGGTTAATTGAGAGTAGCTTCGTTTTAGAAGCATTAAAATTTACTAGCCATTTCTTACCCCAGTCCAATATGGATTGGAGGTCTTTTTCAATCTCGGCTGCGAGGTTAGCTTTGACGCCTACACCAGATTTTTGTAGGAGGCGAGAGTAAACTGTGGTGTCATCGGCGTACAAACCTACTTGGGCTCTTAAGGAATCAGGCCTATAAAAAGACTTATAAAACTTATAATTATGTAAGATAGATTTTGACGAGACAAATTGTCTCTCACGACAAAATGTGCCAATTTTCCTAGCTGCAGATGGAACAACTGATTCAACATTTCCACTTTATATCAGCAGAAAACATTATTCCGAGAAGGTGAAATGGGTCGGTTGGAAGTTAGAATCAGCTATGCTGACGGAAGGTAAAAAGTTTTCCCTCAGATGATTAAAAGAGACCAGTTTTGTTTTGGGAGCGTTTTAAATTCTTTATATACTCGCATCATGGAAAAGATTGGAACTGCATTTAAATGTTTGAAGATCAAAGTTGGCTAGTGAGCAAGAGAACGGAAGAGAATTTAACAAATGAGAAGTGAGATAGAAGAAACTGTTAGCGTAGAACTTACGGTTACATCTAGCCATTTCAATTGTAACATAACTAGAACATGCCGCTAATTTAGTACGGCGCTTAAATTCAAAAAGTCTGTGTCCCTTTTAAGAAAGTTAATCCGAACAATGACTCTGAAAGTATTTATAGAAAAGACACAGGGAAGCTACGTCACGGCGGTGGGAAAGGGAGGGAAACCGAGATGACAGGTTACGGCCAATAATACCACGGATTTTTCTTTGGATTTTATAAAAAATATCTGAATACATAGCAAAAGCGCAAGCATTGATGTGGCAGTAATATTCAACGCAAGTAAAATAGATTCTACTGAGAAAAATAGTCTAACATGACACAGTGAACCCAATTTCCTAGTTGCAGTCATAGCAATTGATTCAATAGACTTTTTCTATTTCATGCCAGCTGAAACCATTAGTCCAAAAAGGTGCAATGACTCACTCTCCTGGAGTTTAGCATTGGCCATGCTGATGTAAGTTAAAAAGAGTTCTCTTGTTATATACATGCAGATGATTGTCCCTATAAAATCACAACATTTCAGCCATGGTGTCATCTAGCCTTGTCATGGTTCTTTTCAGTCTGGATAACATAAAAAAAATTTGAACTGAACCCTTTATTTAATTTGGGAGTGGGGCAGAGAAATACTATATGGAAGCTGTTAATAAAAAAGTTGTTCGTATATAAATATCACCAGTCACAGTAAAAAAAAAAAGTCTCTCATCAGCAGGTAAGTTGGGTTTAAGGCTCCAAGTTCTATACTCAGGCTTGTCTTGCAGGATAACAGCCTACTGGATTAAAGCAATGGTTTGTGAATTTGATGAAATAATAATTGTGAGTTCAACCCTTGGCTAGGTGGCTTGTACTTGGACTTAGTGGAGATAGGATGGGCAATAATTGAACAGTATTAAAAAAATAGATGAGAAGCCTCATAGATTAAATAAAGAATTTAGTTGGAAAATGACATCAGTATCTGTTGACTATTGGAGGTCACAATGGCTGAAAAATTACATTGTAGATTGCGCAAAGATTAGTGGGTAAGTTTTATAATGAAAATTAATTTTCTGAAAAACAGAAGCAATAAAGATCAGGATAAATGAAACCAAACTGGAAAGTTTTTTTATAAGTTTAAAAAATTCTTCAGCAACAAAGGTATTTAAACTTACATTGCCTGCTCTCAACAGATATATATATTTTCAAATCACTGTGAAATGTTTGTGCCTAGAATTTGTTTTCTAAAATAAATAGCACTCTACCTTTTTTCTAAACTAATCGGAGGGCACAATGGCTGAAAAATATATAAAGCCATTGTCCTCATCCTATCACAATATTTCAGCCATTATGTCTTCCAGGCTTTTCAAGGGAATTTTCAATTTAGGTAACCATCAATAAATTTTGAACTAAACCCTTTATTCAATTGGAGGGGGTTCAGAGAAATACCATATCATCATCATTTATCCATCATACCCAGATGGTGCATAGGGCAGCAACTTTTTGTTGCTGTTTCTGTAACAAACTGTTTTTTACGAGGCAGGGTTGTTAGCCCTGCACCCAACCCCCAAACCTGGAGGACCATTCTTCGTCTTTACGCTTACAGCATCTGGTATTCCCAAATGGTTACCCATTAAAATACTGACCAGGCTCGATGCTGCTTAACTTCAGTGATCGGATGGGAACCGGTGTATTCAGCACGATATAGCCGTAGACAAAGTACCATATGGAAGCTGTTAATAATAATGTTAGAATTTTTTTTAAAGAAAGGACAATAAAAGAACAGCAGTTAAGAACACAGAAGGTCATGATTGCGCTTAAATATTGGGAAGCAAGAAGCCGGAAGAGTGTTCCAAAAACGAGAAGTGCAACAGAAGAAACTATTAGCATAGAACTTACGGTTATATCAAACTATTTTCATTGTAAAGTTAGGAGACATTACCGCCAATCTAGTCAGGCAGTCAGTTAAGTGCCACACGTGATATACGCTTGGATGATCATGTCACGAAACAGACATGATTGACTGGTCAGAAGATTATCCCGCAGCAGGATGCCATTACTTTCTGCGGTAGATTGCTTACCAGCCAAGGATATAGAACCCAATCTGTCCTGTTATTTAACCTATAAATGGAGGGAAGAGACGGATTAATACCTTTCCCAAGGGTATTTGCGCGTAAGTGAATGAAAGAAATTCAACAGGAATTCGAACTCGGCTCCCCGATTTATCGTTCCGAGTCGATATCCACTGCACCACATATTACTGCGATTAAATTAATAAAGTTTAGGTACCAAAGAGGAAGGTTCCTCCGAACTATTACCATGAAAGTATTTATAGAAAAAACACAGAAAAGCCACGTTACAGCTGTGGGAAAACGACTGAAGTCGAGATGCCGTGTCAAGAGTAATATAACCGCAGATTCTTCTTTGAATTTTATCAAAAATTTCTAAATACATAGCAAAAGCACAAGCCCAGATGTAGCAGCAATAACGAATGGTAGACTTATAAATAACAGATTCTGGCTGGAAAAAAGTCTAGCATCCAACCCTGAGCCAGAAAGCAAAAGAAAAAAAAACGTCTAGCACGCAACCCTGAGCCAGAAACAAGAGAAAACCTCTACTCCTTTTCAAAAAACGGGTAAGTGAAAAACATAATTCTAATTTAACCGAAATGACGATAATGGTAATATTAAGTGTTTCCTTACAAGGAAACATTCAGCATTCATTGACCCAACAGCAAGTTCTACTTCCGGTTGAAATGTATAAAAAATATTTTTTATTAAAACACATCTTTAGGAAAAGAGATTTCTCAAGTCCAGTAACTTAATTGGAGTAGATAGACTTAACAATCGCCCGGTTCACACTCCACCCACGTCTTTTGAACAGGTGAAGAGGCTCATCCCTTGTTTCCTGTTTCGCATGTGGTTCCCGGCTTTTTTCTTTTTTTCTTTTTTTTTTTCCCCAATCTTCTTTCATTTTTTTTTGTTTTTCTCTTTTTTTTTTGTTCTCAATTGGAGTAGATAGACTTAACTATTGCCCGGTTCACACTCCACCCACGTCTTTTGAACAGGTGAAGAGGCTCATCCCTTGGTTCCCTGTTTAGGATGTGGTTTCCGGCTTTCTCTTTTACAATCATTTTACTCTTAAGTAGCCCCATGCGCATCAGTGGCGTCACCGCCTTGCGTGGGGTGATATGATTAAAAAAAAAATTGTTACTTCTCTTTCCGCTATTTTTTTTTTTAACCATTTCTCCCCAAGCAAAGAAGTTTTACTGCCACAGAAGGAAAGTGATGAGAAAGAGGGACAGGTTATAGGGAGTGTCAGGAAGTTGATAAGAGAATGATAATACTGGTGTGATGAGAGTGAAGCGGACGGAGAAAAGAACATAAGTGAAAGGATGAAAATCAGTAAGATAGAAGATGGCTATTGACCTTATATTTAAATTCTTGGAGATTGTAACTGTCGGAAAAGCAAGTATACGAAGGGAATACCACAGGCGGGAAAAGAAGATGATGGCATAGAAGTTGCGGTTACATTTTATTGGTTTCACTGTAAAAGGGGTGGGACCCAGTTGCTAGTCTACTAGCTCGAGTAAATTTATAATTACGAGGCACCAGTGTGCTAAGTTCGTCGGAACAGAAGCCGTGAAAGTATTTGTAGAAGAGACACAGGAAAGCCACATTACGCCGGTGAGAAAGTGATTGTCTCTGAGCTGTCAAGTCGGGATCGATCACATTACAGATTCTCCGCTGGATTTTGTCAAGGACTCCGAGGTGGATAGCAGGGGCACCCGACCGGATATGACAGCAGCATTCAATACACAGGTAGATGGTAGATTTATATATGTGCAGGATGGACTCAAACGGTAAAAACCTCCTGGCCCTACACAGTGAGCCGACCTTCTTAGCAGCGGATTTAGCTATGGATTCGATACAGTCATTCCACTTGAAGTGGAATGACTATCTTTTTTATGTACCTTGTCCCTTCAGAACGTAGGCGATCATGGCCTTCTACATCTCCCTATCTCTGGTGGCTCTTAGCACGCTTTCTCCTGTCACGTCTCTCAGACCCCGTTCTGTCATCCACCTCCTCAGGCCTTTTAAATATGATATCAGCTACTTTCCTCTGTCTCTTTTTCCTTCTATCTGGCCTTTTAGTATCAGGTTCTCCAAGCCCTCCTTCCTCATTGCATATCCCAGGAACTTTAGTTGTCTCTTCCTGATGCTCAATATTAATTTTTTCGTTTCCATCATTTTCAAAACCTCGTCATTGCTCACATGCTCGGTCCACGATATTCGCAGCATCCTTCTGTAGAACCACATTTCAGCTGCTTCAAGTTTTCCCTTCATCTTTGTTGATATTGTCCAACATTCGCTTCCATATTGAAGAACCGACATCAGATAGCAATCCAGTACTCCTTTCTTTGTTTCTAGTGAAAGTTTCCTGTGTCTTAATACTTTACTCATCTTCTGGAACGCGTCTTTCTCCATGCCAATTCGTTTTTGGATCTCTGTGTCGCACTTTCCGTCTTCAGTTAGAACACTTGCTATATCTAATACATATTAATGGAGGTTTCCTTCCTAACCTTATGTTCGAAATAGTTTCGAAAGTTAACATCAAGTTTATATCATTATTATGAATATAAAAACTACTTTTATTTAAGTTTTAACATCCATCAACTTTTTCAGTTGCTAGTAAAACTTCACTACAAAAATAATTTTTGTGAAGATATATGTATTAATATGGAAAAAATAAAGGATTTTTAATATTATATGTATATTATTTGATGTATGTATCTTTTGAGGAAGACAATCTTTAGAAAGAGGAGACAATATTCTGGCATATGGTAAAAAGGGTCCCTGTGGTAAAAAAAAAAAAAGAGATTAAGAACCACTGGTTTAGTAATTTAACCAATAGTTGGTGTGGGGAAGAGGTGGATCCATACTTTTCCGAAGGGTATCTGGTCATAAGTGAATATCGATAGCCCAAAGGAAATTAAAATTAGGCTATTTGATTAAACATTCCAAGCGATAATCTATTGCACCACCCGCACAACAAAGATTAAAGCACCTGTTATTCCTAAACACCGCAGAAAGCAATGGCAACCTAATGCAGGATAATCTTCTGCCCAGTCAGCCATGCCTCTTTCGAGACATGATCGCCCAAGCGTGTTTCACGTATGGCACTTAACTGACTGATTCCTAAACAGTTAACTGACAAGATCGACTTGCTTAACTTCGGTGAACGTATGGAAACGTGATGTGGCCGCAAACGCAGGAACATAGAGGGATAGTGAAAATATGAACTTTACTAAGATCTATAAAGAACAGGAAGTTGTGGAGAGCCATGAACAATCTACCTAACAAGATTGTGTAAATGGATGACAGAATATAGAGTGGGAGTGATAGTGAGAGGATAAATATTACATGGAGCTACAAAGGATAGGAAGCTGTGAAGAGCCATGATCAACCTACGTAACAATCCTGTGTAAATGGATGGCAGAACAGGTGTGTGAAGTATAGTATAGGACAAACATTACTTCGAGCCGCAAAGAATAGGAAGTTGTGGAGAGCCATGATCGTCTGACGGGACACGGGACACATAAGAATAGGCAAGATTAGCAGAACAAGGTAATTGTTTTTTTCGTGTGTATTTCAACGAATATAATTTTTCACGGAATCGTTTCAAATTTGGATCAGGAAATAGAACACTTGTGAAAGCGATGTTACGCTAATTTTGTCGACCTCATTATACAATAATGACCTCGTGTCAGTGTGATTTGGACGGAACAAAGATCGGCAAACTTTTGTTCTCTACCAAACGCAGTTTCCCGAATCAAAATGGCTTTAATAGACGATATTAATAGACCTTTTTTCACTTTGAACTTATCCGCAAGAGAAGCGGTTAAAAGACGTCAATCAGTTGAATATTTTATTCGATAATGTTTTCGGAGAATCACTTAATCCCCAGAAGACCGATAAAGCTGTTTCATTCGACAACTCTAAATGTTATTTTATGAGACTCAATCTCCATTGTAAAGCTAGTGAGGTACTAATTGTACTGGAACTCCGATGACTACCACTAGCCACACTACTATAACAAAAACCGTTGTGCATTAATTAGTATATATATATATATAATATATATATATATATATATATATATATATATGATGAGCTGTGATATAGCGAAACAGGCTTGAATGTGGATGACTAATATATTATGCTCTCATTATGATTGAGCTCTCTGGAGAGGAAAGGATGTGGTTTCCGGTTTTCACTCCTCTCTCTTCAGACCTTGGTACTGGTGCTTCCGCGAGTTTCCTGCGATCTGGCCGGTTGGTGGCAATGGCTCATCACTGTGAGGGTACCGGGTTGGCAGTTTCCTGGTTGCTGCTTCCGACTGGTAGTTAGGAGCCCTAACTCTTGCGTAGCGTCAAGAGCGGCTGCTCTGATCAACAGTTGTATAATATCGGGGTTCTTGTAGTGCCATGTCGCGCATGGATAGGTGTCCCTGCAAGCGCTTTCGGTGGGCAACCCCGAGGCCACACCTTGTTGCAGCCCTAGCCAGTCTCCCTCCCAGCACAGATCGTGGGTAATGACCGCCTGTATCCTCTACCCTAGGTCCCTTTCTATAAACAAAAAACATGACAAGACAAAACAGAAATGACCCTAAACCAGCTAAATCCAAACCACCTAAGCCCATTAACCTCTCCTTCACTAATATCCGAGGCATTCGTACTAACTTTGCTAGTGTAGAAGCGTTCCTGCATGAAAAGTCCCCAGACATCCTCGCGCTCTGCGAAACTAACCTCAACTCAGCTATTCCCTCCTCTGACCTCTTCATCCCTGGTTATCTTCCCCTTTTAAGGAAGGATTCTACTGTCCACATGCATGGGCTGGGTGTTTATGTCAGCGAACACCTCCCCATAACTAGGGTGACTTCACTCGAATCTACTGACCACCAATACATATGTCTCCGCTTGTCTCTCCTCAGTTCGGTTAGCTACCTATTCTTCCTTTACCGTTCTCCCTCCTCTCCTGACTGCTCCCTACTAGATAGCATTGCCGACGACATAGATAAGGCTATTTCCTATCACCCATTTGCCCACATATTTGTATTTGGAGACCTCAATGCCCATCACTCTGAGTGGCTTGAAAACGCTGTTACTGATTCGGCGGGCATTCACGCCGTGAACTTTGCTATTTCCCAATCCCTTACGCAAGTGGTGGACTTCCCCACTCGCTTCCCAAGCACACCCTCGGGTCATTCCTCACTGCTAGATATATGTTTCACCTCTGCGCCCGACGCCTGTCAAGTCTCGCAGCTTTGCCCTCTCGGCAACTCCGACCACGCTGTAGTCTCCCTCAGTATTTCTTTCCAATCTCACTCCCCCCAGGATCCCCCTACTCATAGAACCTCCTACCTCTACCAAAAAGCTGACTGGGATGCCTTTCGCGATTTCCTCTGCGACGTCCCCTGGGGAAAAGTGTTTGACCTATCAGTTGATGACTGTGCCTCTGAGGTCTCGTCATGGGTGAAAGCTGGCATTGATGCCTTCATACCCACCAGGAAGTATTGCTTAAAACCTCATTCCTCTCCGTGGTTCTCTCCGGCCTGCTCAGCCGCCATTGCCCACAGGAACCATTACTTCCATCTATTCCAGAGACAGCCAACTGATCACAATAGGCGCCTGTTCACATCCGCTCGCAGTGAGTGCAAGAGAACCCTAAATGACGCCAAACAGTTGTTTGCGGAGAGAATGCGACAGCACATAGCTGACCGCAAGTTCGGCTCCAAGGACTATTGGAGGATTTGTAAACGGGTGCTCAACAATAGGAAATCCTCAATACCTCCCTTAATCCATGGATTTGACGTTCTCACGTCATCTGCTGAGAAAGCTGAGTGCTTTGCCCGCAGATTCTCATCCAACTCCACACTCGACTCGCCCGGAGTGCACCCACCCGACTTCCCTATTAGAACTGAGGCCAAACTGCATGACGTATATATTACCCCGACAATAGTATCCAGAGTAATTTCAAAACTCGACCCCCATAAGGCGTGTGGAGACGATGGAATCCCGGTGATAGTCCTTAAGAGGTGTGTCCCTGAACTTTCCCCTGTCCTCTCTAAACTGTTTAACTACTGCCTTTCTGCTTCCTGCTTTCCTGCATGCTGGAAATTCTCCTCAGTCGTTCCTGTCTTTAAGAACTGTGGTGAACCCTCGGACCCATCCAACTATCGCCCGATCAGTCTTCTACCAATATTCGGGAAAGTGTTCGAGGCTATAATAAATGCTGAAATAGTTCATCATCTCACCGCCCACAAACTGTTCTCCGACAGGCAATATGGATTCCGATTTGACAGGTCCACAGCCGACCTGCTAACTACTGTAACGGAGTACATGCTACAGGCCCTTGATGAGTCTGACGAGGCTCGCGCGGTTGCTCTGGATATCTCCAAGGCTTTCGACAGGGTTTGGCACCCTGGCCTCCTATGCAAACTACGCGGTTATGGTATTACCGGTCGCCTGCTTGACCTAATCCAATCTTTCTTAAATAACCGCAAAATGAAGGTCGTTCTGAATGGGCGTGCCTCTTCGTCCTACAGCACGAATGCTGGTGTCCCACAAGGCTCTATCCTGGGCCCAACGCTCTTCCTTATTTTCATCAACGACCTCCCAGATGAGATCAGGTCCCAAGTAGGCATCTACGCAGATGACACTACAATATACTCCCGCTCCAGTAAGAAACCTGTCGTGGCGGACAGACAAAATCTCGCTGCTGACCTTGAGCGGGATCTACACTCTGTGGTGAACTGGGGCAAGAAGTGGCTTGTCAACTTCAATTCCTCGAAGACCAAGCTGTTGTCTGTCAACCATTACAGGCAACCTCTTCTGCCTCCCATAAGCATGGACCAGATGATTCTCCCGGAGAGTAATACACTACGCCTCCTCGGACTTACCCTGTCCTCAGACCTCAAATGGAAGCACTATATTGAATCCATAGCAAAATCTACTGCTAAGAAGATTGGGTCACTATGTCGATCCAGGATGTTTTTTCCACCTGAATCCATCCTGCATATATACAAGTCAACCATCCGTCCGTGCATGGAGTACTGCTGCCATTTATGGTCAGGTGCCCCTGCCGTTCTCCTCAGTGTTCTCGACAAGCTCCAAAGGAGAGTCTGTAATGTGATAGGTTCTGATCTGGCGACTCGTCTGCAGCCACTTTCCCATCGTCGAAATGTGGCCTCCCTCTGTCTCTTCTATAAATACCTTCATGGCTTCTGCTCGGATGAGCTTAAGTCACTGATGCCTCCTCAACAGGTGTTTACCCGTTCAACCAGACTGGCAACTGGGTCCCACCCATTCACAGTCAGGTTAGCCAAACGCAGACGACAATTCTACTCCAGCAGCTTCCTCTCTCGCACTTCCCGCCTGTGGAACTCACTCCCGTATTCTTGCTTTCCTGACGGCTACGACCTCCAGAAATTTAAAAGCAAAGTTAATACTCACCTACTAACCACTGGCCTCTAGCTCTCTCCCCTCCCCTGTATAACCTTCCCTTTCTCTCCGCCCATGTACCTGTCATTGCACCTGCTTTCTCAGTTTTCTATTGTTCCTTTCTAACTAGCTTGTACTCCTCACTCTTTTCTAATTAATCTTTCTACATTTATGTAACCCCCTGCACATCAGTGGCGTTTCTGCCTTGCTCGGGGTGAAATGATTAAAAAAAAAAAAAAAAAAAAAAAAACTTCAGCTATATGTGTGACTCTTCAGAAATGAATTGAGTTCTTTCGGTGACTGGCGTGTGTAGACACTGCTGAGATACAACACGTTAAAATTTCCTTTCTCTGATACCATGCGTCGATGGCTTAGCGGGTAGTGACTCCGACTAACACCAAATCGGTCGAGTTTTGATCCCGTCCCGAGGAGATTGGATGCGTCTAGCCACACTGATGAGCTGTGATACAGCGAAACAGGCTTGTATGTGGATGACTAATATATGTCTGTATTGCATCTTAGAACATATACAAAATTTTTTTATAGTTCTTTAAAGAATTAACCTTGCAATCATGCTGAAAAATACTGCACAAGACAAAACTAGGACCCCCACCCATAGATACGATAAACCTTTAAAGTACTAACAACCCTCTTATACACTCCTGATCAAACATTTAAGACCACTTAAAAATCTTTGAAAATAATTTTTTTTTTTACGGATAGATTTTAAACTCCTCCCACTTAAGGTTACCAATACTACAATCTAAAAGGTTATGGAAACAAAAAGCTACATTCCAAACATTTTATTTAGTAATTTACATTTTTATAAAATGAGGCAATTTACACATGATCAAAATTATAAGACCAGGAGTATAAATTGTTAGATCTATGGTAATTCAAATGTTTTTAGTTCAGTTAGAGATTAGCAATCACTGGGTAAATGTGTTACCATGCCTAAAGCAAGCAAACTTACTGAAGTTGAACGTTCTTGAATTCTAAAATTCCATAAGCAAGGTTTGTCACAGCGGGCGATCGCAGCTAAGGTAAATCGCAGTAAAACTGTGATTTGCAACTTTCTAAAGAACAGTGAGAATTATGGAAAAGCAAAATACTCTGGTAGGCCCCAAAAAATTTCTCCTGCATTGAGTAGGAGAATAAGACGGGTTGTTATGAAAAACGGGGGACTTTCTTCTAGTCAAATTAAGGCAGTCACAGATGCTGATTGCAGTCCTGTACCCATCAGACGACACTTACAACAAAAAGGCATGGTAAATAAAAAGCGTAAACAAATTCCTCGGCTGCTTCCACGTCACAAGGTGGACCGCTTAAAAGTTTGGTCGTGAATACCAAAGATGGAACGTTGAGAAGTGGAACAAAGTCCTGTTTTCTGATGAGGAAAAATTCAGTCTCGATGGTCCTGATGACTTCCAGCGATATTGGTATAACAAAAACATGCCTCCTGAAATTTTCTCCGCACATCATGGTGGTGGAGGGTCCCTAATGGTATGGGGTGTCTTTTCTTACAGAGGGACGATGGAGCTCCAGGTGATGCAGGGTCGTCAGAGAGCGACTGGTTGTGTTAACATGCTACAAAAAGCATCACTGATGATGGAGGGCCATCGTTTGTGTGGGGATGGATGGTTATTCCAACAGAATAATGCTGCAATCCACGCTGCAAGACGGACCTTGACCTTTCTACAAAAAAATGGGGCCCATCTCTTGGGACATCCTGCATGCTCACCGGACTTGAACCCAATTGAAAATGTTTGGGGATGGATGACAAGAGATGTTTATCGAAATAGCAAACAATATTCAACAAAAAATGAACTTCGTGAAGCCATCTTCAGAAGCTGGAGCAACATCCCCCGCACCGTAATGGAAACGCTTATTTCCAGCATACCCGACAGAATTTTTGAAGTCATTAAAAGCAGTGGAGGTAGACTTCATTATTAAATTTAGTTGTTGAATGTTTTCATACACTTTTTGTACAATTTCGTAGAATATTTGTCCCTGATCTTATAATTTTGATCATGTGTAAATCGCCTCATTTTATAAAAATGTAAATTTCTAAATAAAATGTTTGGAATGTAGCTTTTTGTTTCCATAAGCTTTTAGATTGTAGTATTGGTAACCTTAAGTGGGAGGAGGTTAAAATCTATCTGTAAAAAAAATTTCTTTTTAAAGATTTTTAAGTAGTTTTAGATTTTTGATCAGGAGTGTATCAAATTTTACCTAATACAAACCACGAACTATAATCAAATCAAATTTAAAGTTTTATAGAAAAAAGTAAATTCCTAAATTCAAAATTCAGTTTAAATATACAAAATTAGATTAATTATAAAACTGTGCTTAAATACAAAAATATTCTATAATTGTACAAATGAACATTAAAGATAGGTTCAATCCCATCCTTTCCTACCCTTTACACCTCCTTATTCCCCCCCCCACACTAATAAAACCAAAAAGTAAAGGCTAGCCAGGCGGTCATAAAATACACTTTCTTGAAGGAACTATATCCCTTACCTACTTCAATTTCTTCAAAATTCTAACGGACAATTCACAAGACTTATTCCCTTATCACTAACCCCCGCCAACATCCCACACACAACTCCCAAATATAAGAAAAGAGGTCTTCCATTCACAAACCTGATGAGACATTGGAAGTCAAATGTCGAAACAAAATGTACAATTTATAGTGGATATATATATATAAAAATTGTACATGTTCTAAAATATAATTTATAATAATTATTCACAGCTCTATATATTATACATCGAGCACTGTTTTAAATTAATGTTTGGGACGTTGTAAATTTTTGTTCGTTCCTTATTCACTCGGATATATATATATATATATATATATATATATATATATATACGGTGTATGGGTAGGTATTTGAAGGCTATCACAATGCGTTTAGTATAATAAACGGATCGCCAGGGAAAGCTGGCAAGCTTTATATATATATATATATATATATATATATATATATATATATATATATATAATCATATCACCCCGGGCAAGGCGGTAAGGCCACTGGTGTGCAGGGGGCTACGTAAGAGTGAAAAGATTGGAAAAGAGAAAGCCGGAAACCACATCCTAAACAGAGAACAAAGGATGAGCCTCTACACCTGTTCAATAGACGTGGGTGGAGTGTGAACCGGGCGATAGTTCAGTCTATCTACTCCAATTGAAAAAAAAAATAAACAAAAAGGAAAAGTGAAAAAGATTGGAAAAGAGAAAGCTGGAAACCACATCCTAAACAGGGAACAAGGGATGAGCATCTAAACCTGTTTAATAGACGTCGGTGGAGTGTGAACCGGGCGATAGTTCAGTCTATCTACTTCAATTGAAAAAAAAAAATAAGGGAAAGTGAAAAGATTAGAAAAGAGAAAGCCGGAAACCACATCCTAAACAGGGAACAAGGGATGAGCCTCTACACCTGTTCAATAGACGTGGGTGGCGTGTGAACCGGGCGATAGTTCAGTCTATCTACTCCAATTGAAAAAAAAAATAAGGAAAAGTGAAATTATATATATACCTTTCCCTTCTGTTACGCTAACGGGTTCGGGTTATTTTTTTACACATTTCTTAATGTAAGATGTAAGATACTCAATAGGAGATATATCAATATAAATATTACCGTCGTTTTAGACGGGGTATGGATATAAATATTTTGACGCCATGGGCCCACTCGTATGTGAAAAGTCATATATATATATATATATGCCGTTCAAGACCAAAATATACTCCTTAACAAACGAAGGAAGAACGTAAGTATGTGTCGCCATAGAAATAAATATACATTACAATAATTATACTACTCTCTTAGTTAATCCCGATAAAAAAAAATTGCAATTTTTTTTTTAAGTTGACCTAGCAGTTACCTCCACACCACTTACCCTGCTAACCCTAGGGTCAGGCCACATACCTCCCACTACTAAGGCAGAATTACTACTGGCTCTGTCCTCCCCAGCCCGACCCAAAGAAAAACCAATACATCTCAACCCCTTACCTAAACTATCCTCTGGGCTTAGAATTTTCTTCATTCTCTGCTTAGAAGGGGTCGAAGAAAGCATCTCTTAAAATGACATGTTGAAGATGGCTATTTCCCCACTAAGTTATATCTGAATTCACAGATAAATAAATATATCGGATGTCTAACCGTACTGATGAACTGTGATACAGCGAAACAGATCTGTCTGCGGATGACTATTTACACTCTCACACCTTGATTGAGCACTCAGAAGAATGGTAGACTTTGAAAAAACAGTAGCTACTCTAGCATCTACGCATCGCTCATTCAGTAATGAATTAGAGCACGCTGGTTACTGACGTATGATACATCATACGCTAAAAGTCTGCCGCTTTCTACCGAGCGCCCGTAGCTCAGAGGTAGAATCGCCGACTAACGCCAATTCGGTCGGATTTCAATCCTGGGTAAAAAGCAATCGGATGTCTAACCGTACTGATGTTCTGTGATAGGGCGAAACAGATATATGTGCGGATGACTATATATATATATATATATATATATATATATATGTGTGTGTGTGTGTGTGTGTGATATGAAGACGTTTGTCACTTAACTGAGCAGAGCTATGCCAACTTTAAAGTTTCGTAAAGGCACTACTATTTGAGTGATTTTTCAACTGCTTTTGTGTTCAGGTCTAATTATTTATATGGCGCTTATTTAGTGTAATTTGATATTTTTGTATGTGTGTGGTTCTACAGATGGTTAATTACTTTTGATTGCTTTTGTTGTGTTGACTTATTTGCTTTTGATTTCTTTTTATTACTTTTTAGTTTTTAGTGTTTTTTATTTTTACTTCTTATTATCTCTATCCTGATAATCGACCACTTTACGACAAAAAACTTGCTTGCTAAAATATCTTTTTTATCAGTAAAACACTGAAAAAAGCACCAATCCTGGAACCATACATCATCACAACTCAATATATATATATATATATATATATATATATATATATATATATATATATAAGCGGTGTAGATATAGAAGAATCCAAAGAATCCATAAAGAGGTACGATAACTCTCTAGGAGAGCTCTAAATATATATGTATATAAATACATATAGAGCAAATAATGTAAAAATTAAGACAAACACGTTATTCTATGGTTAAGCGGGAGTATGGGCCTGTTTCAGGTGAACCAACTTCAGCTTCCGTCTTTATTGTACAGAAGATTTTACACAAATGAAATTCACAAATAAAGACCCCCCCCAAAAAAAAAACAAAGAAAAACTGAAAGGAAAATAAAGATCGCTCTCTTGAAAGTGAAATTTTAAGAAAAAATTGATCATTACATCAGTTCGGCGAATACACACACATACATACATAAACATATATACATACGCAACGTATAATCAAAGAGCACGCGTAAGAACAGATGTCAACTCAAAGATACTCTACGTAAGTCAGTCAGACTGCTGACACGTATATAAAGAAAAACTCAGCACATCATTTAAAGAAGATATAAACTATAATTTTTCCGGGATAATATTTGTACCGATTAAACGTGTACAGTGTGGACTAAAGAAATGCACGAATTAGAAATGAATTATAATTCATAAGCACATTAAATGATGTGTTGTGTTTTCCTTTATAGATATCATATTAGTCTGAATAACAAGCAGTGAGCACTCTATCAGTCAGTGAAGTGCCATACGCGATACACGCTTGACTGGACAGAATATTATCCCGCAGTAGGTTGCCATTGCTTTCTGCGGTAGACTGGTTGATGACCAAGGCTATAGAACCCAATCTGTCCTATTATTTAACCCATAACTGAAGGGAAGAGACGGATTAATACCTTTCCCAAGGGTATTTGCGCGTAAGTGAATGCAAGGAATTCAACTGGAATTCGAACTCGGCTCCCCGATTTCTCGTTCCGAGTCGATATCCAATGCGCCACAACGCACATACAGATCTAAAACCGAATATTTTATATTAAGTCGATCTTTTTAGATTATCCTCACCATTCACGGATTTGACATCGTTATATATATATATATATATATATATATATATATATATATATATATATATATATATATATATATATATATATATTATTTAACTTTTACGTTAGAACATGTAGTGAACAATTATAAAATTGCACATTTTCTTTCGGCATTGAAAAAAGATTGTCTCATCAGGTAGTTAGTAATGATGGTCGAGTTTCGATCCCGGCCAAAAGAAAGTGGATGTGTCTAGCCACACTGATGAGCAGTGACACAGCGAAACAAGCTTGTATGTGGATGACTAATATAATATATATATATATGTATATAGAAATGTCTGTCTGTGTGTCTCTCCATTCTAACGAACCCTAGTCCTCCGAAACCTTTGGTCCAATTTCAACTAAAATTGGGTCACTTGTCAATCATAACATGAAATAAATCACCGAAACGCTTAGAATTTTACGAATTCTTGTTTCCCGAGACGCCTTATGTGAATTCAAGCAAAATCGGGTAACTTGTAAATCAAGGTCTGAACCTTTGATGTACACAAAAAGTTTTCGAATCAATGTATAGGGTTCGTCAAAAGTCAACGACTAACATACTTTCTGGTTATCTTTTTCACACTTTTATACATTTTCCCAAGACACTTTACTCAAACTCAGTCAATATCAAGTTACTGGTAGATCAAGGTCTGATGCATTGACACAGACGGTGCGGCAGAAATTAATGGAACATTTTGCGTTTATTTCTCCGAAACGCTTAGTTGTATTCCAAAAAAATCGGGTCTTTTTTGTAGATTCTAACTTATCATGTGCCATAACAATTACCGCTTTTCTATAAGGTGCCAACCCCTTCGATGTTGCAGGGCCATTGCATCCACGTCTTCTGAGTCACAACGTTATCGCATTACATTACAGGCCAGCTCCCGCCCTGCCAATTTTTTTATACATAATTCCCGTTTATTGGCAATATTGACCAAGCATGAAGTTCATTTCACAAATACAATAAAAATCAATATTTACTTTGCATTTTTTAACTTATGCATGATGGGAACCTCATACTGAAGCGTTTTGAATAAACACTTCAATATAACATTTCAATATAACCACTAAAAAACAATAAACATTTCAATATAACCACTAAAAAACTCCGGGCAGCGCCGAGCTATACAGCCAACATATATATATATATATATATATATATATATATATATATATACAGTCATCTGCAGACAGATGTGTTTCGTTTTTCACAGCCCATCAGTACGGTAAGACATCCGATTGCTTTTAGCCAAGACTGAAACCCGACCGAATTGAAGATTCTACCTGTGAGCTATGGGCGCTCGATAGAAAAAGGAAAACGTTTAGCGTGTTATGTACGACGTACCAATGTACATACGCCAGTGGCTGAAAGTGTTCTGATTTATTACTGAATGAACGATGCGTATATGTTAGAGTAGCTACTGTTTTTTCAAAGCCAACCATTCTTCCAAAGTGCTCAATCAGGGTGTGAGAGCGTAAATAGTCATCCACAGACAGATGTTTCGCTGTATCACAGCTCATCAGTACGGTTAAACATCTGATTGCTTTTAGTCAGGATTGAAAGCCGACAGAATTCATATATCTATATAAATATATATATATATACATTATGTATTGATGTATATATATATATATATATATATATATATGTATTATATACCAATGTATATATAATATATACATTATACTAGAAGTATAGCCCGGCGTTGCTCGGGTGTAATGAAAGCTTTAAAACTAATCCATGGTCTTGGAGCTCAGACTCTTTGGATGTTGGCACAAAAGACTAAAAAGCAATATTTGTTTCCAGTTAAAGCGAAACCGTAGACTGAAAGAAAAATTAATGGATATAAGTCAAATTTTGATTTCCTGGTATTGATATCAAATAAGTTTTTTTCGTCGGAAACTGAATTTGGAAGGCTAAATAAGTCCTCTGAGTAAATGGTATCATGGCTGTGACTAAGAACTACAATTATACCTACTTAGAGCCAAAACCGATGCAAAAACTAAAATAAAAGGGCTGAAAAAATACGGACATACAGACAGATAAACAGACACACACAAATATAAAATATATATATTATCGATTTTCTGCACTATTGTAAAAACTGCAACCTTGAAACTTCTGAATATCGTTTTTTATGTCTTTGTCTATGAGTGTATCAAATTTGGTTAAAATCGGACCACTCCTTCTATAACCCGATTTGTTTCGATTATCGATTTTCGATATTTATCGAGGGTACCTCGACACAAAACCTAGCTAGGAACACTTGCAGACGCTTATAGTACAACTGTGTAAATTTTCAAGAAAATCGTTTCAGCCGTTTCGGAGTCTATAGGTAATGGACACACACACACACACACACACACACACACACACACACACACACACACACACACAAAGGATAACCCAAGAGACTTTATCTAATTAATATAAAACATCAATCAGATAAAATTAGAGAGATCACTGGATATTATCCAGAGCAGTATAAAATATTGGGAGGAAAGCTACAATTCATTCACTTAACTGAACAGATTGAAAGATAAGCCCTGAGAAGGGAGGACATCTTAATGTTGCCTTCACGAAGCTTCGAAATCGGCATGATTCTGCTCAGTTAAGTGATAAACTCCTGCACATTAATCCCATCAACACTCTATCTCTATCTCGACATCGAGCACTTTACGACATAAAATCTACCTGTCAAAATATCATTTTAACTAGTAAACCACTGAAAAGAAAACAACCCTTGTACAAAGCATTACAACTCGACACTATATATTTATAGAGGTACTCCCACTCATTTTTGATAACTAACTTCTAAATTGAATCTTTAAAAATAAAAAAGGTTTTCTTGAAATTTTTATTTTAGTTTTAATTGAAAACTAAATTATTAAATTTACTATTTCCAGTAAATCATATAATCTGGTGTATTTCAAACAGAAATTATATTGATTAGAATATAAATTTTTGAGATTTTAAAAACTTTTTCACTTTTTCTGCCATTTTCGAGCAATCGACACATTTGTAAACAAAAAGTAATTCTCGGTTTTAAAAGTCATTCAAAAATACAATGCACATCTGTGACACATTCCTCTTGAAAAATTAGAAAATTTAATGTCAAATTAATCTGATTTACTCGAGTTTTACTTATTTATAACATGAAACTTAAAACAAAACTATTTCTTAAATACAGAGTTGAAATTTTGACCTGTCCGCGGTATTTGAAATGAGTTCACAGCTGCTAGATACAAAATAAAATAACTGCATATCGATCACAAGTGACATAATTGTACATTTTTTTCGGTAAGGTGAAGAAACCCTGAAACACATGACTATTAATGTACACACAGAAATTACCATATACAAGAAGAAAAAAAAAGACTTCAAATATTCACACAAAAAAATGGAAGTTATTTTAAAATACGATGGTTAGATGATTTGCATTAAACAATTGAATTTCCAAGTAGTAAAAAAAGTCTTCACTTTATAACCTACCAACCTAACGTCTACAAGTCTTGGAAATATTTTAAAAGTATTTTTGAAAACTTAGAAATTATAATGAAAAAAAAGCAAAAAAACAAAAATGGAAACAACTTTTTAAAAATTTAATTATAAATCGAAAAAAGTTATTCATTAGAATATGCTGTCTGAAATTTATGCTATTTATAAGGTAATTAAGAGATTATTTAATGTCATAGTTTTATTTGAATTTTATATTTTACTATACGGAGCAGATTTTCGGCAAATGGGGCTAAATGGTTAAAAAGAATACATGATTTACATTCCCAAATGAGTCCTGCGTTTGAATTTAATTTCTTGAAATTTCATGAATTTACTTGAAGTGGGTAGGGGTAACAGATGTAAAAATATATTTACCAAAACTCTTTCAAAATGAATATAATTCATCTATGAATAAGTCCTAAAGATTTCATTAAAATCCAACAATTATATGATTTTTGCAAGAATTTCCAAAATAATGTGTTTGTCCCAGGAAAAAATGTAAGTTACGTTTTCCATTGCAAACTGTCGTCATGATTTGGCTCCATGTTGACGAAAATAAAAACAAGAATTTGCCCAAAATTTCGAACGGGTTACAAAAAGATTAACGAATTTAAAAAATAATTAAATATACTTTTATCTTTCCTCTTAATAATAACATAATCATTTTTATGTAAAAAGTTCGTTTTTATTAAGTTTGGGATCTTTTTTTCATACTATACTTTTTTTAGCAATTTAGTGGAGGCACCTATCTATCTATCTATCTATCTATCTATCTATATGTATATATATATATATATATATATATATATATATATATACATTGATTATTTAACTACTTAGTTTTTGGTTATAATAAAATTAGACCAGTACACAGTATATATATATATATGTGTGTGTGTGTGTGTGTGTGTGCGCGCAAGTTAGGTTCAGGACGACTGACAAAGCGTTCGGGTTAGTTTTTTATATAGTTTACATGTGAACTTATAATTAAATTAAATATTTTATAATATCCTATAAGATTGTATAATATGCAAAATATAATAGCTTCATCCACATTTTTTTTAATCATTTCACCCCAAGCAAGGCATTCCACTGCCACTATTGCGCTTGGGGCTAGATAGGAAGAGTGGTTAAATATAGGAAATGTCAGAAGGTGGTAGATAGTTGGGTGGGTGGGAAGAGTGTTTGAAAGAATGGAAGTTAGTTTGTTAGGAGGTGTCTATTGACCTTACCTAAACTCCTGGAGATTGTAGCCGTCGGGGAAGCAGTCATGTGGAAGAGAATTCCACAGTCGGGAAGTGCGAGAAACGAAACTCTTGGAGTAGAAGTTGCGGTTGCATTTTATCGGTTTCACTCTAAATGTGTGGGATCTAGTTGCTAATCTAGTATCTCGTGCAAATTCGAACCTAGGGTCACCAGTGATCTAAGTTCATCGGAGCAGAAGCCGTGAAAGTATTTATAGAAGAGACACAGGGAAGCCACGTCGCGCCGGTGAGAGAGAGTCTGCAGGCGGTCTGCTAAGTCGGTTTCGATCACATTACAGACCCTCCGCTGTACCTTGTCTAGAAGCCCAAGGAGAATAGCAGGGGCACCCGACCAGATATGGCAACAGTATTCAATGCACGGGCGGATGGTAGATTTATAAATGTGCAGGATAGATTCAGACGGAAAAAACCTCCGGGCCCTGCACAGAGAACCGACTTTCATAGCAGCGGATTTAGCAATGGATTCGATATAGTCATTCCACTTGAGGTCCGCTGAAAGTGTGAGACCAAGGAGGCGTAGCGTTTTACTCTCTGGGAGGCAAGCCTGGTCCATGCTAATAGGAGATAGGTGCGATTGTCTATGATGACTAATTGATAGTAGCTTCGTTTTAGAAGCATTAAAATTTACGAGCCATTTCTTACCCTAGTCCACTACGGGTTGGAGGTCCTTTCCAGGCTCGGCTGCAAGGTTAGCTTTGTCGCCCACACCAGATTTTTGGTCGAGGCGAGAATAAACTGTGGTGTCATCGGCGTACAAACCTACTTGGGATCTTATGGTATCAGGGAGATCATTAATGTAGATCAGAAAGAGCGTAGGACCTAGGATAGAGCCTTGAGGGACACCCGCGTTCGTATGGTAGCTCTGGGAGGCATGTCCGTTTAATACCACTTTCAGTGTGCGGTTAGATAGGAATGACTGGATTAGTTCAAACAATTGTCCAGCTATACCATAGCTCCGCAGTTTGCATAGAAGGCCAGCATGCCAAACTCTGTCGAACGCTTTAGAGATATCCAAGGTAACGGTTCGGGCTTCACCATTCCTATCGAGTGCCTGATATATGTATTTGGTGATGGTCGTTAGCATATCAGGAGCAGACCTGGTGAAGCGGAAGCCATACTGTTTGTCTGAGAGGAGCCCGTAGGCCGTGAGATGCTGAACGACCTCGGCGTTGATAATGGCTTCGAACACTTTGCCAAAGATCTGAAGAAGGCTGATATTTGCGGGGTCCGAGGGTTCTCCAGTGATTTTAAATATAGGAACTACCGAGGAAGATTTCCAACAGGCAGGAAAGCAGGAAGCAGATAGGCAGAAGTTGTAGAGCTTCGAAAGTACAGAGGAAAGTTCGGGGGCACATTTCTTTAAGACTATGATTGGGATTCCGTCCCCTCCGCTCGCTTTGTGGGGGTCCAGTTTTGAGATTATCTTAGAGACAAGCGAGGGTGTAATATGGACGTCATTCAGTTGAGCATCAGTTCTAAGTGGGAAGTCGGGTGTAGAAACTCCAGACGAGTCCAGTCTCGAATTGTTCGAGAATCTGCGGGCAAAGCATTCAGCCTTGTCTCCTGGGGAGGTGAGGACCTCAAATTTGTTTATTAGTGGGGGTATTGTGGACTTGCTCTTGTTAAGTACTCTTTTACAGAGTCGCCAGTAGTCCTTGGTCCGAACTTATGCGTTGCTTCATTCTGGCAGCAAATAACATCTTAGCTTCGTTAAGTATCTTTTTACACTTATAACGAGCTGAAGCGAAAAGGCGTCTGTTTTGGTCCGACGCGTAGCTACGATAGAGTCGGAAGAAATGATTCCGGTGGGCAATGGCGGCCGAGCAAGCGGGTGAGAACCATGGAGACGAATGAGATTTAAGCTGAAATTTTCTGGCAGGGATGAAAGCATCGAAGCCAGCCTTAACCCAGGAGGAGACCTCGGATGCACATTCTTCGATAGGAAGACTAAAAACATTGTTCCAAGGGACGTCACAGAGGAAGTCTCGGAACGAATCCCAGTCTGCTCTTTGGTAGCAGTAGGATATTCTACTTGTCTGGGTTTCTTGGGTTGGGTGGGAGTGGAATGAAATGTTGACGGAAACTACGGTGTGGTCAGAGTTACCAAGTGGGGAGAGTTGTCTGGTAGTACAAGAGTCTGGGATGGAAGTGAAGCAGAGGTCTAGCAGTGAGAAAACGTCGGAAAAACGCGTGGGGAAGTTCACCACTTGCGTAAGGGATTGGGTTATTGAAAAATTCATGGTGTGGACACCAGCAGGGTCGGTGACAGTGTTCTCCAGCCACTTGGTGTGGTGGGCGTTAAAGTCACCAAACACGAATATATGGGCGGAGGGATGGGAAGAAATGGCTTTGTCAATATTGTCAGAGACACTGTCAAGTAACGAACAGTCAGGGGAGGAAGGGGAGCGGTAGAGAAAGAAGAGATAGCTAATCGAGCTTAGAAGTGAGAGGCGGAAGCACATGAAAGAATGATCCGCGGATTCAAGGGATGTCGCCCTAGCTAGGGGAAGGTGTTCGCTGACATACACACCAAGCCCATGCGTATGAACATTGGAGTCCTTAAGTCCTTAAGGTTAGTTTCACATAGGCCCAAGATATCAGGTGAGTTAGTGTGAAGGAATGAATCAACGCTGAGGAAGTTAGTGCGGATACCACGTATGTTAGTGTAAGAGATGCAGACGTGTATAAATGATTAGATATAACGAAAGCATTATTAATAAAAAAGAAAAAGTCAACATTCATTAATATCAACTGTGATCACGGCCACAATCTACTGACCGTATTTAGAAAATAAAATTTTCCTATAACTCTAGATACATGTATAAACAATCCTTCTATTCAGTTTTAAGTAAAAAAAAATATCTTTGATAATTGCTAGGAGTATAGTCGAAGGCGCTTTGATGCATAATGTATAAAACATTCGAACAATTTTTATACAATCTATCTACTGAAAAAAAAAAGAAAGATCACATAAAAAATTATATAAAAATTTTACCACAGCACCATATGAATCGTTTTTAACGAAACTTGTATAAAAAAGGGATTGCTGCCCAGATACGCAATTATATATATATATATATATATATATATATATATATATATTGAATTAGAAGTTGAAAAGCATAAAATAGTTGTTCAATATTTAGAAGTAGAATTTAGTCTACAAACTGGCAATGTGTTCCCATATTTGCAACCAAATACAATATAAAGTTATGTGGACACAGGATTTAACTATCCTGCTAACCTAATCAAACACATCCTTAAAGAATAGAACACAAATTATCAAAAATTCCTCTCACAAACCAATCTTTGGTGAAAGGAAAAAAAGATTATGAAAGAGCCTTAAATGAAAGTGGCCATAAAAACAAGTTAAAATATAAAACTCATTTAAACAGGAAAAATGAAAAATAATGCTAGAAATCGAACTATTATTTGGTTCAATCCACCATTTAATTAAGAAGTAAAATCCAATATAAGGCAAATATTTTTTAAATTAATTAATGAACGCTCACCTAAAACCTTGGAATTACATAAAATATTCATTTGAAAAACAATTAAGTTAAAGTTCTACTTGTAATTTAGAATATTACATAAAGGCCAAAACGCCAGAAATTTAAAAAATAACGTACAATATAATATCGCTCATAATAACAAATGTAACTGCAGAGACAAAAATAAATGCCCACTTGACGTAGTTTGTAAAACAAAAGGAGTTATTTACAAAGCAGAACTACAGAATACAGATGAACAAAGAAAAAAAAAAACTTGGCGTCTACAAAAGAAATTTATAAATAGCGATGGTATAATCTCAGGTCTACATCCAAGCTAAAAAAAAAACCCTTAAAAATTGTACTAAACTGGTTAACCACATATGAAAATTGAAAGAAAAAAAAAATCTGCAAAGATCCTGATAAATCATGGAGTATATTAAAAAGGACCAAACCTTACAACGGTGGTGATGTCTGCATATTGTGCCAACAAAAAATTTTAGCCACGATATAATTTTCAGAACAGAAAAAAAATTTAATAAATGTAAGATCCGAAGTGATGTCCGGATGTAAACATACCAGAAATATATATTTTAGGTTCATACACACCCAGATGAAAGTGCTTAAGATCCTTAAAAACGCTTCCCTATTTTGAAATTTCACTTATTTTATAGTTCCAGTTGTGTGTTCGTATAAATCCTTGTTTACGTTTGAAAATATTAAAAATGTTGGAGAATCAATTGTCATAAAATGCTAATATATATATATATATATATATATATATATATATATATATATATATATATATATAAAAATATACTCAGTTATGATCTGAGATTAAGGACAGGATGGTTAAATAAAATAAAGACAAGAGGGAAACTGTATTTTAAATCACCTGCGCGTTTCGTCCTGTGATGGACTTTATCAAGGTAAAAAGACGAAATGTGCTTTATTCTAAATTACGTATCTATAAACAAACAGTGTTGCTTATATATATATATATATATATATATATATATATATATATATATATATATATATATACGGATATTATATATATATATATATATACGGATATTAACGAAGAGTGGTCTTTAAACAACCGACAATTTGAAATAATTTGTTTGAACATTATTTTTGATCGATACTCGTATTTAAGTAGATATTCTGTTTATAATCAAACAGTATGGTATATTTATTTCTACCGGTCTGATATATATATATATATATATATATATATATATATATATATATATATATATATATAAGTGCTTCTGAGTAAACGTAGAGAGATCATTAGTATGTGCCGTCATAGAAATAAATATAAATTGCAATGAATATTTATCTTATTCTTCCATTTAGTCACAATAAGTTTTTTTTTAAAGAAATGGTCAAGCAGTTACCTTCCTTCCTATCTACCACTACTAACCCAATCATCAAGCCACATGCCTCCTACTACCATAGAAGAAATTACTACTAAGATTCCGCTAGCTTAACCCTATAAAAGCCAATATTCCACAACCTCTCCCTTTATTAGACCAAGGCTCCGGCAGGCTTAGAATTTTTTCTCATTCTTTGTTTAAATGGGGTTGATAATGCATGTCTTAAACTGACATGTTGAAAATGGCTTTTTCACCTCTAAATTTTATCTGAATTTACAGATAAATAAAAAAAATACCCGCTTTGTAAATTAAATTAATTTACATTGAGCTCTCTATTGAATAAGGTTTAAAATTATATATATATATATATATATATATATATATATATATATATATATATATATATACGGCCTACAAAGGTGATTTAATCGATCATTTTATTGATTTTTTTCCAGCATTCAAACATTTTTCAGTGTTTTATGAGTTGTATCCGTTATATTTATTCTCCGGGTTATATACGGAATACAATAGCCTTGAGAATGACTAAAACACTGTCTGAAAGCGCTCGAAAGAATAACAACTACGGTTAATTTTAATATTCTAAAAAACGAAAATAATGTTAGAATGCTCGGTAAATTCAGTAAAAGTTTGATTAAATCCTCCTTGCGGTAATAGTGAAGAAGCAGACATTTAGGAGGATCGGGAACCCAATCTAAAACAGGAAACAAAGAAAAAACATCTATTCCTGTTCAAAAGACAAGAGAGGAATCTAAACCGGGCGATAAGAGAACCTCTTTATTCCTATTAATTAATAAAAAATTAATAAAGTTAAATTAATAAAATTAAAATTATTTGTTTTATCTTCATTCAGATAATAGTTATTAACCTTAGATGAAATTCTATATGATTTTTTTTTTTTTGTAATTTATGAAAATAATTAAACAAAAGTTTCAGAATGGATAAAAATCAGAATAAATATAAAGAGATCAATAACAGTTTTAAACTTGGCATTTGTAAATATATATATATATATATATATAATCATTTTACCCCGAGCAAGGCAGAAATGCCACTGATGACCTGGGGGCTACATAACTGTAAAAAGATTAATTAGAAAAGAGTGAGGAGTACAAACTAGTAAGAAAGGAGCAATAGAAAGCTGAGAATGCAAATGCGATGACAGATACATAGGTGGAAAGAAAGGGAAGGATGTACGGGGGTGGGGAGAGAGCTAGAGTCCAGTGGTTAATAGATGAGTATTGACATTGCATTTAAATTTCTGGAGGTTGTAGCCGTCAGGAAAGCAAGAATATGGGAGCGAGTTCCACAGGCGGGAAGTGCGAGAGAAACAGCTGCAGGAGTAGAATTGTCGTCTGCATTTGACTAACCTGACTGTGAATGGGTGGGGCCCAGTTGCCAGTCTGGTTGCACGAGTAAACACCTGTTGAGGAGGCACCAGTGACTTAAGTTCGTCCGAGCAGAAGCCATGAAAGTATTTATAGAACAGACAAAGGGAGGCCACATTTCAACGGTGGGGAAGTGGCTGCAGTCGAGCCGCCAGATCAGTACCTATCACATTACAGACTCTCCTTTGGAGCCTGTCGAGAACACTGAGGAGAACGGCAGGGGCGCCTGACCATAAATGGCAGCAGTACTCCATGCACGGACGGGTGGTTGACTTGTATATATGCAGGATGGATTCAGGCGGAAAAAAACATCCTGGTTCGGCATAGTGACCCAACCTTCTTAGCAGTAGATTTAGCTATGCAATCAATATAGTGGTTCCATTTGATGTCTGAGGAGAGGGTAAGACCGATGAGGTGTAGTGTGTTGCTCTCAGGGAGAATCGCTTGGTCCATGCTTATGGGAGGCAGGAGAGGTTGCCTGTGATGGTTTATAGACAACAGCTTGGTCTTAGACGTATTGAAGTTGACAAGCCACTTCTTGCCCCAATTCACCACAGAGTGTAGATCCTGTTCAAGGTCAACAGCGAGATTATGTCTAAAGTTTTATAAGATATTTAATAGTTACAAAGAAAATGTAAAAAAGGTAAGCATGAATGATGTTCAGACAGTTTCAAACTTGGCATTTGTATATAACAGTTAATTGATTTAGGCTACGTTCGATAATTATAAATTCAACCGGCAATATTACTGAGCGATAAGTGAATGCAAAATATCTCCTTATAAGAAAACAATTAATACTATAATTACCAGTACATATTTGAGACAAAAAAAAATGAGAAACGAGATAAAAATAGAAGCAAACAGGAAGAGGCAGTTGAAGTTTCTTGGGCACGTAATGAGGAAGGAGGGCTTGGAAAATTCGATACACACAGAACAGACTGAAGGAAAGAGAGATAAATATTATAAAACAGCATGTAACTTACTTGATGGGCTTGAGTAAATAGATAGTAGAACAAGATTTATTAACTTTTATTGACCATAACCAAATTAAAACAGTATTTACATTATTCAGACTATTGTTTTCATCTTTGTCGCCATTTGTACGACGTTTCAGCTGTTGTACGTTCCGACCTTCTTCGGGTGCTAGGAATTTCGAATCTAACCCTTTATTGCAGTCAATGAGGAATATGATTTTCATTCCTTGCCTAGAGCTTGTAGTTCTGGTAGTCATGAGTTATCTCCCTCTAACCCTGTAAGTTACTTGTAGCCTGGTATTGAACTCACAACTCTTTGTGTCAAGTCACAGGAACTAACTAACGTCTATATCCACTATGCCATGTGTCCTTAAGGATATGAACAACTGAATTTTTGAGACTTATAAACCTAATGATCAGTAATCCTTTTTTTTACCAGAGTTCATCTCCTCGGGTTAACTCTCACAACAGACCTCAAGTGGAATGACTATACAGAATCCATAGCTGCTAAGAAAGTCGGCTCTTTGTGCAGGGCCAGGAAGTTTTTCCCGGTTGAAACAATCCTGCATATATACAAATCTACCATCCACCTGTGCATTGAAAACTGCTGCCATATCTGGTCAGGTGCTCCTGCTATCCACCCGGGTGTCCTTCACAAGATCCAACGGAGAATCTGTAATGTGATAGATCCCAACTTTGCAGCTCAGATTCAGTCACTTTCTCACCGGCGCAGTGTGGCTTCCGTGTGTCTCTTCTACAAATACTTTCATGGCTTCTGCTCTGATGAACATAGCTCACTGGTGCCCCCTATATACGAATTTACGCGAGCCATAAGATTAGCAACTAGGTCTCACCCTTTTACTGTGAAACTAATAAAATGTAAACGCAAATTCAACTCGATCAGCTTCTTTTCTCGCCTGTGGAATTCCCTTCTGTTTACTTGCTTTCCCGACAGCTACAATCTTCAAGAATTTAAATGTAAAGTCAATAGTCATCTCTTATCTCACTAACTTGCATCCTCTCCCTCATGCTCTCATCTCATTTCTGCAGTATTCTCATCCCACTCCTACCCGCTTCCTGACACCCCCTATAACCTGACTCTCCTTCTCATAACTTTCTTTCTATGTAACTACCTGCACAGCAGTGAGAGTATAATGCCTTGCTTGGGTCGATATGATTATAAAAAAACATATATAATAATGTTAATAGTTTTCTCCAGTATTTTTTATGTTAGTGGTTTTTTCTAGCTTTTTTTACCAGCGCTCATATTGCAATTTTTGACATTAATGATTTTCTCTGGCATTTCGTATTACTGGTTCCCATATTGTGTTAATCTCTATGCTTGGTCGGCTTAGGAGATTTTTGTATCTTAGCATATGCTGATTCCTTAAGTTTACGTAGTTTCCAGTGGCGTTCTCTACAAATTCCAAATTGAAACAGTTTAAGAAAATTTAGAAATATTGTTAAATAAAAACAGGATGATTTATTATAATTAACTGTTACCGAATTAAGATAATGTTCAAAATTAGCCTTTCATGTTCAACACAATGCTGAACAATCTCGGTAAGCCTTCTAATCACCATTTGACACTCTTGTATCCCGGGAGAGGATAAACAGAGAAAGAATAGTGCAAGAAATAACTCTTAACACTGAGTATATATAAATAGAGATTTATTATACCTCAGTACAATAAACCAAATACAAGTACACCCAATGAACAGTTAACACGAATAACAATTAAGAAGGCAATGTCTCTGTATAGGACGTACGCGTCCGTCTTGAGAAGAAGGCTTCCGTCTAGTGACGTCTAACTCTCGTCTAAGGCCGATGGCTCTCGATCACACTCGTGTAATGACGAATAATCTCGTATATTCACGAACACTCTCGATTACTCTCGAGCTCTCTCTGTAAATCGCTCCCGTCTAGGTCTTTTATAACCCGGGCCATACCCATTCTTGGGTAGAACAGAATATTCCACTACAACAGACACATTTGTATATTCATTTCAGAAAAAGTTTATCAGAAATTATTTGTTTTAATTCCGAAATTTTTTTTCCTTTGAATCTGTAAACGAGATCTTTCAGTACACCCCACAAGAAAATGTTTTGCGGTGCTAGGTCTGGTGGTGTTAGGTCTGGTGATCGTGATGGCCACTCAGTTACTCCACGCCACGCTATCCACCTGGGCTTTACTTTTGCAGCACCCTTTATGTCATAAAGGTCAGGCAGTAAGTGTTAATTTAACCAATGTTATTTCATATATAAAAATGTATTTTTTATATTTTATATCAGAAAGTATTTTTCGCGTTGATGTATATGTTTTCTTAGAAGCAATTAAATCTTTGCCACTGATTAAGAGCTGAAGCCAGACGAAGGCCTGAAACTTTACAAGCACTGACATGGACTATGGACAGTGGTTTCATACGTTGAATTCAAAGACACGGAAATTAATCTGTCAGCAAGAAAAATAATATGTATAACATGTCTGCTAGTTTAATACATGCATATATACATACACATACATACATACCCACATACATACATACATACATACATACATACACACATAGATACATAGATATATATACATACATACGCATACATACATACTCACATATATACATACACATACACACATACATACATACATACGCATATATACATATACATACATACACACATATATGCATACAGTCATACACACATAGATACATACATACGAATACATACATACTCATATATATACATACACATACATACATACATATATACATACATACGTACACATACATACACACCCATCCATCCATCCATCCATACATACATACACACAGACATACATACATACATACATACATACCTACACACATACATATATACATATACATGCACATAGATACATACATACGTGCACATACATACATACATGTACATACATACATGCATACATACATACACATACATATATACATACATCATGAGTACACATACATGAATACATATATACACATACTTAGATACATACATACACATACATACACACATACCTTAATGTATATTTGGTCAGCAATCTTTCTTTTTAGCATAGTCGTTGAAAACGACCGAAAAGAATGATTTTATGAATTTTTTATGTAATTTAATTTTTAAGAATGTAAAAATGTTCCGAAATTATTTTCCAAGCTCTTTCAGCCACTTTTTTGGTCCTTCTCAATGGTGTTATGTTTCAAAACGAAACATTTTTACATTCCTTATCTTCAGCAAAAAGGAAACGTGTTAGAATACTGGTAAAAAATATAAATAAATAATTAGTAAAACCTTCCTTGTCTGTCGTTTATAACGAAACATGCTCTCTCTCTCTCTCTCTCTCTCTCTCTTACACACACACACACACACACACACACATATATATATATATATATATATATATATATATATATATGTATATATAAGCAGTCTTTGAGATTTGAAAAAGAAATCACTGAACCGGCGGTTGAGAGTGAAGGAAAATTTACTCGCCCCAAAATCATTTTACTCGACCGACTCCATTTTTTAATAGTCGCTTTACGTAAACATACGGTGAATCGCTGACGAAAACAAAAAATGAAATTTTAATTAAAATTTCGAACGTGTTAGAAAGGATTTGGAAATTTTTTAAAGATAATAACAACAAAATTTGATCTTTTCATTTTAATAATAGCATAAACATTTTGATGATAAAACTTTGTTTTTATTAAGTTTGAGCCATTTTAACATCATGATATGCGTTTTTTTTTTGTTTGTTTTTTTTGTGGGGGGGGGGGGCATTTGAGTGGAGGTACCTAAATTTGTAATTTCATTTTTCTGTTTAATTACAACCTCCACCTAATAGATAAAAAGATAACAAATCTGATTTACTCAACGAGTTTTTATAGAAAAATTATTACTTGTATTATACAAGGAAGTAATTTTTTTATACAAGTTGTATAATTTGTTTTTCCGTGCGTGGTTGAACGAAGTATGTTTATGTTTTTTTCTTTGTTTTAAATGTTCGTTTTTACTTTTCGTAAGCGGGGAGAAAATATAGGATAATATTTTTTCAATTGAGTTTCTGAAAATCTGTGAGCAATCTGAGTGACAGAGACATTTTAGCCCCACTCTGGAAGCGTTAATTAAACGTATGTTAACAATGACCGGGAGGATAAAGGCAAAGAGTTAAATAATGTCATTCTAGGTAACTTGTGAATCTTCAATGGCATACTTTTGGGTTGAAAAAGAAATCAGGTTTCCTTTTATTTTTAATCAACAGTAGGTGAGTAAAGCAATAAACATTAATCTCCCAGTTAAGTTTTAATCGACTGAGTCGATCGGGCGAGTGAAATCTCAAAGGCTGGGTATAAGAATTATGAAATATACATATAGGAATACAAACATGTATAAAAATATTATTCATGCTTTAATAAAACAGTGTTCAATATAGCATAAACGTTAGTATTGATTATGTATCGGTAAATATACATATCATTCTACCTCTGTGGCACGTCACAGAGTTTCATGCGTTACGCAATCATCAGGTGCATATTTCAAATTGACTGTTTTAGAGTTTTAAATTGCAACGTGGGATAAAATCTATATTTACTATTATATTTACTATATATATATATATATATATATTACTATATATATTTATTATGTATATATTTTCTAAACATATACTATTAAATATAAGAGACAATGAATGTCTATTATGTTTAATCATGAGCCGTTCTAAACATAGTATTTTGGCTTTAATTTCAGGTGAAAATAAAGACAAAAATTATCCAACATTTGGATAATTTTCTATTAAGTTGGTTCTAAGCTTTCTGCTATGGTCGCACTACCTACCAAGTCTGCGGAAAGATCTAAGGCAGGTCTTGGTGTGTTTTTATGGCTCCATTTCATGTTTTTTTATGTCTCCTATCGTCCCTAGCATTACATAGAAAAAGTTCTGTTAACTGTGTGGGCTGTACTTAACAAGACATTTTTTTGTACATCTATTAATCTGGGGTTTGCAGGGATTTTTCAATGTGTTGTTTTGTTCTATTTTTTATAATTCCAAGTGCACCTACTATCACTGGCATGATTCTTATTTTCAATTTCCACATTTTTCTATTACAATTTCCAGGTCTTTATATTTTGACAGTTTTTCGAATTTCCTGGTTGCTATGTTACAATCCGCTGGACAAGCCATATCAATTAATAGACAAGTTTTTTCTTTCTGGTTTTTAACAATAATGTCCGGCCTATTTACTTCAATTTTCTGTCTGTGTAGATGGTGTAATCCCATAGAATGGCGACATCTTCTATTTCTGTAACCAGTGCTGGGTGATGTTCATACCAGTGTTTGTTTACATATTTTCCATAATATTTGCATATTGTCCAATGTAAATATTGTCCCACTCTATCGTGACGATTTTATATTCATTTGGGGCAAGTTCAGAACATCCTGAGATTCTTGGTATTTATCACAGAACCTGCATTTTGGATCCACATTATTATTTAAATTTGCTTGAAAGTTCCTAGTGAGAAGATTTTGGTCTTGCACTGCAAGAATAAAGCCTTCAGTCTCAGACTTTAATCCAGATGCAAAAAAAATATTATTATTATTATTATTAATGTATTTTATTTTTCTGCTAAAATGAAAACAAGTAATCTACCTTGACCCAAAGGCACAAAACGTAGTATTTCTGTCTTAGAAGAATCTATCTTTTAATTTAAATTTTAATTTAACATATAAGATTTTACTTCTAATTTTATGTTTAAGTTGCAGTTCAAATCAAATTAAAATATTGTTATGGTGCCCTTCTACGAGGAATGGACTCTTCCTTTTACCATATAATTATCTGCAGGTGGCAATTTAGTACGACAGTTAACGGCAGTTGACTGCCTTGTGGACTGTTGAGCTCTCTGTCTTCGGGCGGAGAGTATTAACCCAGTCGTCGAAGGTTAGTCACGACTGGGCAACATTAGATATTTTTGGCTGGACTCTATGACCCAGAGGACCTACATTAAAAAGGCCATGTGCCAAATTTTGCCTTAAGTGGGAAGGCCACTGATTACGGCAGTTGACGGCACTTAACTGCCTTGAGCATTGTTGAGCTCTCTACCCTCGACGGTGAATAAAACTCAGTCCAGGCTCCGCTGAAGGGTAGAGTTTCGTATGGGGAAAATTCGACAGAAATTTTGCCCGGGTTATCTAGCTCTGATTACCTACATTAAGAAGGCCTGACCTAAATAACCCATTCCATAGGCTGTCGGAGATGATCCAGGTATCATTATACGTCAAGTGGCCCTAGCATATCGTTCATTAATCAGGACTGCAGAGAGGGTACCTTAAGATCAACTCCTGTATCCGTAACAGTAAACGTATTCAGAATCCTTAATCCTCTAATTACCTACCATCGGAGAACTTTGGTCGATGATGTCTTGCACGAACTGCCGATCCTTTGTTTATCGCTTCAGTTTCAGAGCAACATTTCGAAGAGATATAATAACAAATTTTCAAGACCAACATTTGTGGGTGGATCGGAATCTCTACAGAATCTAGAAACCACCGTCAGTTTACAATTAATGTGTATGCTCGAATTGTAGATGACTTTTGTAAATTGTTTTTCACGTTTAATAAGTTGAAAATACGCATATACTTAGACAAGAATATAATAAACGAAAACTTAAAATTCTAGAAGCTATCTACATCAAACAGTTTAAACCTAGCCTAAATAAAATAAATTTCGACACCTCCACTAACATACTTCAATGCCTATAATCGACGGGAGAGGTCATAGTTATTATACTTACCCCCTACACCATAGTAGCAGCAGTTCCCATACCAATCCCTCATGCCACTATGCACTCAATTGAACAAAAAAAACAACTACCACCATTCCTTCTCGGCCTACAGCCATGTGCGACAGAAAAAATGGACTAATTTTCTCTGTACAACTCCACTCTGTTAATAATAATTTAAATGTTCTATGTTCACTGAACATTAAATGTTCATCCTTTGATAATGGCTTATGTAAGCCGAAAGCTCAGACCTGATAAAAAAATCAACAATTATTGCGATTTCTTGTCGTCTTTCCATGACAACACTATCAAGCTAATCAGATCATACGAACGGATCTTACACAAAATAAACAGACAGAACTTGTCTATATTATTCAATGAAACCTGTATTAATGAAAAAATGCTTCCAAAATACACAATATATATATATATATATATATATATATATATATATATATATATATACGATTATAAATATACTCTTGTCGAAAAACCTTCCAGGAATCTACGAAGAAGGGAAAAACGGTTTTAAAAACGAAACAGCTAAGTATATGAACATCAGTCAAAAGGGTTCGGACCGAGTCAGCACGTTGCCCAAAGACAAAAAACCGATAGGAGTAATCTACTAACAAAAAGCGCTCAATACTTGGGTAAAGCGAAATAAGTAAAAAATAACTAGTAAGCCAGACAAACCTACCTAGGTTTCACCTAAACGGATCGCAAGGGAAAGCTGGATAATGAGGACAGAAACAAACGACATGTATGGATTAAGTTTGCTTATGGTGGGTTTGTATCATTTTTGGTTTTCGTTTTTTGTTTTCATCTTTGCATTCACTAATCTTTAAAATTTTTAAAAAAAAATAAATGAATTTAAAAATTAAATTTTTTTCTGTGATAAAGTTCTCCCCTATTTGTATTTGGTGTCTTCTTTCTTGATCACGTGGGTTGATTGAATTTCCTTTATACATGTCGTTTGTTTCTTTCCACATTAGCCAGCTTTCCCTGATGATCAGTTTAGGTGAAACCTACGAAGGTCTGTCTGCCTCACTAGGTATTCTTTACTTATATATATATATATATATATATATATATATATATATAGTGTTGAGTTGTTGCTTTTTCAGTCGTATCATAGTTTCACTGATAAAAGACAATTTGGCGAAGAGGACTTTTTTGTCGTAGAGTGTTCGATATGGGGGTAAATATAGAATTAATGCTGAAAGGTTTATCATTCAACTAAGGCGCTTCATAACGACTTCGAAGTTTTGCGTAGACATTATTATGATGTCGTCAGTCGTCATGGCGTAGTCTCTTTTTGCAGAAAGAATATATATATATATTGTAATTGTTGTTACAATGGTTTATAAATTCATAGTATCACTACACAAAAAATTTTCGCGTTTCGAAGCTGTTACTTGCGCTTCTCATCGGGTGATAAGTTGAACTGAAAATTAAATGGTGAAAACGGTTTATTTATGGTGATATGACCTGACATTGGTAAAATCAGCAAAATGATCCTAGAACGGATCAGCAAACAAATTAAACGGAAATTTGGACTACTCCAGTGGACAAACACAACCGATGTCATAAATTGGTTAAACAACATTAAAGAAAAAAACAACTGTTCTTTGATCCAATTTGACATAGTTGACTACTACCCATCAATATCCAAAGACCTCTTCACGTTGGCACTGGAATTTGCCACATATTACTCGGACTTAACCAAGGACGAATATAATATAATGATGGCCGCCAAGACATCGGTTCTTATCCATAATCAAGAATAGTGGATAAATAATAACTCTGTTAACTAATTTGATATTACAATGGGTGCATTAGACTCTGCAGAGTTTTCCGATCTCATTGGCTTATTTGCACCATATAATCTTACTGCACAACATGACATAAACACACAAGACATATGGTTATACAGAGACGACGGTCTCATGCTAATACAAAATTCCACACATTTTGAAACAGACAAAATAAGAAAACTTAACCACAGAGAATTTAAAAGTTTAAACCTAAAAGTAATAGTCAACACTAATTTAAATGTAGCAAACTTCCTCGATGTAACACTCGATTTAGTTAATAATAATTACCAACCATACGTAAAACCCAATGAATACCCATTATACATCCACCCAAAGTCAAATCACCTCCCCAAGTATAATCAAACATATACCCTCCTCCATAGAATATAGAATTAGTAAAAACTCTTCCAGTGAAGAAATATTTAATAAACACAAAAGTCATTAAAATAAGTCCCTAAAAAAGTGGCTACAAAAACCAAGACATCAAGTATATAACAAACTATAACCATAACAGGAAAAATAGAAATAGAAAAATCATTTGGTATACAGATCCTTTCAACCAAATGGTACACACCAAGTTAGGGCAGAAGTTCCTCAATTTAATTAAAAAACACTTCCCCAACAAAAACCCTCTAAGTAAATTTTTTAACAAAAATACACTTAAACTAAGTTATAGTTGCACAAACAACCTAGAAAAAATCATAACAAATCATAACAAATATATCCTAAATCAACACGTAGATCAAAATAAAATTAATTACCATAATAATAAAGATAACAACAATAAAAAAAACTATGTAATTGTAGAAATCCCAACAATTTCCCACTCCAGAATAAATGTAAAATAAACTCAATAATCTACCAATGCAACATAGCATCAAATGAAAATCCCACTATAAATAAAGTGTATATCGGATCTACTGAGAACGCTTTTAAGCAGCGCCGGTACATGCGCCTAACTTCATTCAAAAACAACTTATACCTAAACCAAACATCCCTTTTTAGATATTTTTGGAAATGAAAGGACTCAAAACAGAAACTCAAAGTACATATACCAGGCACTTGACAAGAATGGTGAAGCCCGAACCGTTGCCTTGGATATCTCCAAAGCATTCGACAGGGTCTGGCATGCTGGCCTCTTGTGCAAACTGCGGAGCTATGGGATAACTGGACATCTGTTTGACCTCATCCAGTCTTTCCTCTCTAACCGCACATTGAAGGTGGTATTAAATGGGCATGCCTCCCAAAACTACCAGACGAACGCGGGCGTCCCTCAAGGTTCTATCCTAGGCCCCACGCTCTTTCTGATCTACATTAATGATCTCCCCGACACCATTAGATCCCAAGTTGGCATGTATGCCGACGACACAACAATCTACTCCCGCATCGATCAGAAACCAGGTCTGGACGACAAAGTGAACCTCGCTGCCGTACTTGAAAGGGACCTCCAATCCGTAGTGACCTGGGGTAGGAAATGGTTGGTAAATTTCAATGCCTCCAAAACAAAGCTGTTATCAACTAATCACCATAGACAATCGCATCTACCTCCCATTAGCATGGGACAGGCTAGTCTCCCAGAGAGTAAAATACTACGCCTCCTTGGCCTTACACTCTCGGCGGACCTCAAATGGAATGACTATATTGAATCCATTGCCAAATCTGCTGCTAGCTATGAAAGTGGGCTCCCTGTGCAGGGCCCGGAAATTTTTCCCACCTGAATCTATTCTGCACATATACAAATCTACCATCCGCCCGTGTATTGAATATTGCTGCCATATCTGGTCGGGTGCCCCTGCTGCTCTCCTTAGGCTTCTTGACAAAATACAAAAGAGGATCTGTAACGTGGTTGATACTGACTTGGCAGACCGGCTGCAGCCGCTCTCACACCGGCGTGATGTAGCTTCCCTGTGCCTCTTCTACAAGTACTTTCATGGCTTCTGCTCCGATGAGCTTAGATCACTGGTACCGCCTAAGCACGAATTTACACGAGATACTAGATTAGCAACTAGGTCCCACCCTTTTACAGTTAAACAAATAAGATGTAACCGTAAATTCTACTCCAACAGCTTCTTTTCTCGCGCTTCCTGCCTGTGGAACTCCCTTCCACAAGTCTGCTTTCCCGACAGTTACAATCTCCAGGTGTTTAAATGTAGGGTCAATAGACACCTCCTATCACACTAACTCCCAACTATTCTCACAACACTCTCATCTACCCAACCCTCATTCTCGGTATCCTTACCCGCCTATCACCCACCCTCTGTCATTTCCTATATTTAATCAGCCTTTCTCCACTCTACGTAGCCCCCTGCACAGTAGTGGCAGTGACATGCCTTGCTCGGGGTGAAACGCTTATGAAAAAAAAAAAAAAAAAAAAAATGAAAAATCCTGCAACTCCCTTATCGACATCTGCCCTTTATGCTTAAGTGAAAAGCTACACATTCTAAAATACCCCAACAATAGCGAACTATTGAACCGTAGAAATGAATTAGCAGTATTATGTAAACATCGCAAATATTTCTCGTTAAACTTTAAATAACCAAAAAATACCTCATCCACACCAAACAATCCCCGCAAAAAGTAACAAATACACATAATCAATCCTCAAAATAAAAAAGAACAAATAACGTATAAATAAAATAAAATAAATCTCACACAACATTAACAGCAATTCCATACACCATAATAGTAAAATATAAACTATCTACACTTCCTTAAAAAACATATATCCCAATATAAGAATTACCTAAACTAAACGAAAAAGTAACCTGCCCAAAACTAAGCTACCCCACACCCTTCTCCTACCCAAAGCGGTATCTCTATGACTAAAAACTGACGACTAGATCATACTAATCTCCCAACCCACATTCGCTTACATCGTTTTCATTAACAGAGGCGCCACTCCAATCACACATAGATAGCAGTAAAATAAACAAAACATATCTACTCTTCCTAAAAAAACATGAACCCCAATATAAGAAGAACCAGACAAAATAAATAAGGAACCTGTCTTAAACTCAGCTACCTCTACTAACCCAACCTTCATTCACTTAAACATCATATCACCATAAATAAACCGTTTTCACCATTTAATTTTCATTTCAACTTATCACCCGATGAGAATTGCACGTAGCAGCTTTGAAACGTGAAAATTTTTGTGTAGTGATACTATGAATTTATAAACCATTGTAACAACCATTACAATATAACGCTCTACGTTGTATCGAGCACTCTTTATAAAAGTAAATGCATGAACAGCAGGTAAAAAAACCTACGAGTTCCACAACTTTGTTACGCTATATATATATATATATATATATATATATATATATATATATATACTACCATTATTATTACTATTATTATTATTGTTGTTGTTATTATCATTACACACCATTACTAATCACTACTACCGCTTTACAATAAATATTTGCTACCACAACTGTTATTATCATCAAATATTACTATCACCGTGTTAGTCCGTAATCATCAACGTAAATTATTCCTCTCTGCCGTACTAAAATTAATACCACCACACATAAAAACTAACAAGCATTACAAATTAGAATTTCTACTATTTAAATATGCGCAACTACAAAATACAAGCTAATAACCGACTTTAAAATAAAAAATAACAATACAGCCTTAAATAAAATAATAGCAATTCTTACCTATCATAGTTTCACACAGAACCCATCATACGTACATATGTACGTACGAGAAATCCACAACTGTCCGCGCGTTGACATCGCTACACTATTCGAATACACCAACCGAATGCGTATGTATGTGGGCAACGGCACACATAAACATATATATGCCGAGCCCCGTACAATTCGCATATATATTTGTGTGAGCCCCGGTGGGTGGACGTGTGTGTGTGTGTGTGTGTGTGTGTGTGTGTGTGTGTGTGTGTGTGTGTGTGTGTGTGTCAATGGGTGTACAAATGTGTATATATGCCTGCGTCTGTCATGAAGACTAATTTTCCTCCCACTTCCACAAAAATACACCAATATACGCAGCCCTATATATAGCCAATTAAAAAAAAAATCGGTTTGTCTGACGATCGCAAGAGCGTGAAACCCAGGGTTTACAAACTCATATAGATAGATAGATAGATAGATAGATAGATAGATAGATAGATAGATAGATAGATAGATAGACGCTTAGTCAAACGCCAAATCCACGGATTGGTATTTTGAAACCCACACTGGAGCCATTAGGAAATATGTGATTTTCTCAGCCACCAAGCATCCCATCCCATCAAGACATCGCTTCTTGGTCATTTTAAACAAAGATTACTTTAGAGACTTAAACTAAAAATACAAACAGAAATTAGATTGATTGCGAAACGAGTAAACATTCTGACTGGAATTTGAATTTTGAACTGGTGAAAGACCCCACACCAAAAAACGAAAAACAAACAAAAACAAAAACCAATACGACTTATAACGTCAAGGAAAAAAGACCGACAACGATGGATTATCTTAATTTTCGAACAGCGTCCCTCACTGGAAATCCATCAATAAAAACCAAAATACTTTGACAGAATTACCAGGTTTTACAGCATGAATCATATCTGAGTTTCAAAAGCTCTTTTCTGAAAGTTACATTTAATTTATTGATAACAAACCTATTCACTATTTTACTTTTATTTCCGTTAGACGACGAGTTTAAAACGCTTTATTCAAATATTAGACAACGCCCCGTACACTGGTAATATATGACACTAGCGGAGCTACACGGTGTTGTTCGAGAACTAATTCTGTCTAAATAAAAAGACAAACAAACAGACACTTCATTTTATTAAGAAAATGACTAAGGAAAGTAACTGCGCATTAATTTAAAACCAAAACATAATTCACCTTCCTGAGCACTGTATTTAAAAAAAAAAAAAAATAACGGTAAAAACAAAACCACATTGAAAATTGCTAAAACTATAGCAGGAAGAATATTGTGCCAAATTTATCTAGTTCTTTACTCTTACCAAAATAGGAAAAAACATAAGAATGCTAGAAAAACTAAATAAAAACTTAAATAAATCTTCTTTATCTGCCACATTTAACGAAAGATCTTAAAAAAATATTGCTGCCTATATATATATATATATATATATATATAACTTTAATACAAAAGGAAAAGCAGGTAGGTAAATATCAAAAACCCGATTCTAATTAATATTAATTACATTAATATTAAAACTGATCAAGGTGGAGGGCTCATTGCAATTTATATTCAAATTACAGAGCCAATTATAAATTAAAACAAATTCCGATGTTCAAATTCGTTGTATGGCCATTTCTATGAAAAATGTCTAAGAGAAATTTCGCGTATCATCAGCAACAAATTTTTATTATTACAAACACCCAAATTACAAAATAAACAAAGATATTTTACCGGTGGAAGTTAAAAAAAAAAATTCATCACGGAAAAAAATAAAGGGGTGGGATTAATAAGAAAGCAGACAGAAATCTATGTTTCTATTTATTTTTAGATTTTTTGAAAAGCCCTACTCGGAAACTGAGTCAAGAGTTGAAATTTGAAAGTTAGCCTTGTCTGGCTCAAAGAAATAGGAAGGAAGCCAAGGGAGAAAGTCAAAAGCGGGAAAGGGGTGGTTGACAGGGAAGTAAGCTAAGAAAAGAAAAGAAAAGAAAAGAAAAGAAAAGAAAAGAAAAAACATCTCCATAGAAACTGTTAACAATCGTGTTGAAAAATAAATCATATCGGCTTTTTGGTTTATATAAATGGGATGAAGGTTATGCAAAAAAAATTTGGGTAAATCCTGACATACAATTTAAATTTAAATATAAAATTAGATTTAAATTAAAAAAATAAAAAAATAATAGAAAATTAATAAAAATTAATAAAATATAAAATAAAATAAAACATAAAATATAATATAAAAAATAAAAATAAAAATATTTAACTTAAGGAGTATATCAAGTCAACAAGTGTATATCCACATACACACACAAACACATATATACATATATACACATACATGCATATATTCACATATATATATATACAGAGAATATTTATTATAAATTATGTTTTAGAACATGTACATAATTTTTTCTATATATGTCCTCTAAAATCATATGTTTGTTTCAACGTTGGGTGTCCAACGTTTCGTCAGGAGGAATAAGCAAGAACTGGAATCATCCGCTGTTTATATTTGGTTCGTTGTTGTTGTGGGGTTGGTTGGGATTATTGATAATGAAGGGAATGTGTCTTCCGTTTTGACCTTTAGAATTTTGAAGAACTTGGTATGTAAGTGCTAAATTGTTGATTAATGGTATTATCTGTTGGAATGTACGTTTTTATCGGTCGGGTATATCTTTTGGTTAGAATTTTGAAGAACGTGGTGTGTGGAGGGGTTTGATTATTTGGTCAGTTTTGTGTGTTTGTATGGGTTTTTTTGTGATTGGGGAACTTATCTTGTTTGTTGACCTTAAGATAAATCTACTAGAGGTAAGATTGATAAAACCAGAAAATTAATCCATAGAGTCTTTAAATCCTTTGGCCTTAACGTAGTAATTAACCACAATATCAAGCAAGTAGACTTCCTAGACATAACATTAGACCTAGTATCGAACACTTTCCAACCTTACATGAAAAACAACACTAACCCAATATATATAAACCCCAACTCTAATCACCCACCATCCATTGTTAAAAACATCCCATTATCGGTAGAACGTCGCATTAACACACACTCATCCAGTAAAGAGATATTTGATAAGCACTAGGTAGTTTATAATAGCATCCTTAATGAAAGCGGTTATAAATCATCAAAAATCGGCTTCGTGGAAAAATTCAAAAGTCCAAAAGGCAAAAATAGAAGCAGGAAAATAATAGGTATAGCCCTCCCTTCAATCAATCAGTTAACTTCAAGCTGGGGCATAAATTTCTTAAATTAATAGAGAAGCACTTTCCCAAAAATAACCCTCTGAGCAAAATCTTCAATAAAAATACATAAATAAAGTTATAGCTGTTCCAATAATCTAGAAAAAATAGTTAAAATGCATAACACCAAAATATTAAAACTACACAGCAAAATTAAATCCAACACTAATACAAGTCCGTCCCATGATAACAACCTCTGTAACTGTAGAAACCCCAATCAATGCCCCATGGCCAATAAATGTCTGACGAAATCTCTGATATATATGTGTTCGATTTCATCCATAGAAAATTCTAAAGATGAAAAAATATATATTGGGAATACCATGAATGTATTTAAAAAGCGCTTTTACAATCACCTCTCATCCTTCAATAACAAAGAAAAACAAAACATGACATCTCTCTCAAAATAAATTTGGAAATTAAAAGACGAACATAAAACACCTAAGGTTAAATGGAAAATTCTCAAGCAAGCAAGAACAGCAAAATCTATAAAAGAACCATATTTTCTTTGCCTTCAAGAAAAAATAGAGATCCATAAATATATAAACAGTAACAAGCTTTTAAATCAGAGGCACGAAACCACAGTAAACTGCAAGCACATTAGGGACCTAACCTTACAATCATGCTAGGAAATACTAGGAGTTTGATTAGATATTCTTATTATAAAAGATTAAAAATGCTATAGAAAAAATCGATCTAATAAATCTTTAAAGGAAGGTCTAATACCCACAAAAACATCTAAATAAATTAAACGTAAAATTAAAAGAAATAAACGGGCTCCCAAACTATTACTAAATTCTACAGTAATAACCTTACTTACTGTAATAACCTTACCGTAATAACCTTACTTAAATACAAAAATATTCCGTACTGAAAAAATCAAAATTAAACGAAAAAAATGGCTCCCAAACTCGAAAAAGAATCAAAATTCCTATATTCAAAATTAAGATTAAATATACTATTTCAGAATAATTATATCATACACAAAAATAAACTGTAAGCACATTAAAGATCTAACCCTCCAATCATGCTAAAAAATACTAGAAATTTGATTAGATATTTGTATTATAAAAGATGAAAAATGCTATAGAAAAAGTCGATCTAATAAATCCTTAAAGTAAGGTCTAATACCCACAAAAATATCTAAATAAATAAAATAAAAAATTAAAAGAAATAAACAGGATTCCAAACGATAATTTATGAAAAATAAAAAATTGAAAGAAAAAAAAACCTATCCTCTAAACTAAAAATTAATATTAAATATTCAACTATATAAAAAACTGATAAAATACAAATTTGCATTTACTTCCTAAAAATTACAAAGTTAGATTTTTTGGAAATAACTTCGCCTAAATACAATAATACTCCAAACTTGAATAAAAAAAACCTCTATCCCGCTAAAATAAAAAATATAAAAAACAAAAATAAAATAAAAAAATATTCCGTACCGAAAAAATCAAAATTAAAAAGAAAAAACACCCCACCCCTATAACGTATATCTAAGGAACCCCGAGGGGAAAGCCTTGCCAGAAAATGAAAGAGAATACATAAAATCGGCCTGGTAACAACAGACACCAATTAATCAAATACTAGCCAACCAGGACGCCGTCCTAAAAATTCTTAAGGTCAACAAACAAGATAAATTCCCCAATCACAAAAAAAACCATACAAACACACAAAACTGACCAAGTAATCAAACCCCTCCACACACCACGTTCTTCGAAATTCTAACCAAAAGATATACAAGACAGATAAAAACGTACATTCCAACAGATAATGCCATTAATCCACAATTTAGCACTTACACACCAAGTTCTTCAAAAGTCTAACGGTCAAAACGGAAGACACATTCCCTTCATTATCAATAACCCCAACCAACCCCGCAACAACAACGTACCAAATATAAACAGCGGATGATTCCAGCTCTTGCTTATTCCTCCTGACGAAACGTTGGACACCCAACGTTGAAACAAGCATATGATTGTAGAGAAGAGGACATATATAGAAAAAATTACGTACATGTTCTAAAACAATTTATAATAAATATTCACAGCTTTATACATCATATATCGAGCACTGTTTTAAATTAATGTTTTGGACGGTGGAAAAAATCTTCGTTCTGTACTCACTCGAGGTATATACATATATGAATACAAACACACTACACACACACACACGCACACACACACAACCACACGTATACAAAAACCAACACACAAACACACATACACTTATATATACGCACATACGCATTCCTGAACATGAATTACTTAAAGAGCTAAATGAATCGCAAATATGAGTTAAGTTACGTTCTAATTATTTTTGAAGATTTTAAGAATCTAATTAAAGGTGGTTTGGTACGATAAGAACGAAAAAAAATTATTATATTTTATTTAATTTAATGTAAGGGCCCTGGTAAAATTATCACAAAACCAAAAAAAATATCTAAAAAAATATAAAGATGAAGGGAAAAAATATATAAAGGGGCAGGAAAAATATAAGTATTCTTACTCGTTAAATGGTAGATACTAATAGGGGAAAAAGAAGAAGGGATCTATTAGGCTGAGATCAGTCATTGGTAGTGGGGTTCAAATTTACTAGTAAAAATACAAGTATTCTTAGTCGTTAAATGGTAGATACTAATAGGGGAAAAAGAAGAAGGAATCTATTAGGCTGGGATCAGTCATTGGTAGTGGGGTTCAAATTTACTAGTAAAAATATAAGTATTCTTACTCGTTAAATGGTAGATACTAATAGGGGAAAAAGAAGAAGGAATCTATTAGGCTGGGATCAGTCATTGGTAGTGGGGTTCAAATTTACTAGTAAAAATATAAGTATTCTTACTCGTTAAATGGTAGATACTAATAGGGGAAAAAGAAGAAGGAATCTATTAGGCTGTGATCAGTCATTGGTAGTGGGGTTCAAATTTACTAGTAAAAATATAAGTATTCTTACTCGTTAAATGGTAGATACTAATAGGGGAAAAAGAAGAAGGAATCTATTAGGCTGGGATCAGTCATTGGTAGTGGGGTTCCAATTTACTAGTAAAAATATAAGTATTCTTACTCGTTAAATGGTAGATACTAATAGGGGAAAAAGAAGAAGGAATCTATTAGGCTGGGATCAGTCATTGGTAGTGGGGTTCAAATTTACTAGTAAAAATATAAGTATTCTTACTCGTTAAATGGTAGATACTAATAGGGGAAAAAGAAGAAGGAATCTATTAGGCTGGGATCAGTCATTGGTAGTGGGGTTCAAATTTACTAGTAAAAATATAAGTATTCTTACTCGTTAAATGGTAGATACTAATAGGGGAAAAAGAAGAAGGAATCTATTAGGCTGGGATCAATCATTGGTAGTGGGGTTCAAATTTACTAGTAAAAATATAAGTATTCTTACTCGTTAAATGGTAGATACTAATAGGGGAAAAAGAAGAAGGAATCTATTAGGCTGGGATCAGTCATTGGTAGTGGGGTTCCAATTTACTAGTAAAAATTAAAAAATGAATGAATTAAAATTAATTTCTTTTGCTAGACTAAAGTTGAAATTAAAATTCTCAGTATAAACGTTCACAAATTTCGCCTCATGGCGGCATTTACTAATGAATTCTTTTCTTAAATTCAAGAGTAGGTGCTGGTTAGGGTAATTTAATATTTGTATTTTTTCCTGTAAACACAGATTGCATCTATCGGGAAAATTCCTCGGGATATGAGCTGAACCTATCAGTTTTCAACTAACTATAGGGTTTAGCCTTTCTTCCTTCATTTTTCCAAAATCTTCGTGAAAGGGCTGTTTGGTATTTCTGATTTGGGTTGGACATTGTTTACAATTCTTGACCGGCTATTTTGAACTTTCAGGTAATTTAAACTTATATTTTTGCGTTCTGAATGTTCTCATCCTACGTATGGAAAAGGCACAGGAAAATCAATTGATATAAAACGCCTGAAGATACCGAAAGTTTGAAACCAAAGTTGCATAATCGACTGATTTCCCAATGAAAATCTATCTATCTATCTATCTATCTATCTATCTATCTATCTATCTATCCCGTCACGATTAAATTATCTTCAATAATCCCCTCCCCGGCATCATGTGCGAACATTTTGGGGGCCACGCACTCTCACTTGCTATAACTCCCCGCTCTATCTCTCTGTATATATACATCGCTCATTCAATAATGAATTAGAGCACTCTGGCTATTGGGTATGTATAATGATAATATACGCGCTAAAAAGTATGCCTTCTTCTACCGAGCGCCCATAGCCCAGAGGTAAAATCGCCGACTGACGCCAATTCGGTCGGGTTTCAATCCTGGGTTAAAAGCAATCGGAGTCTAACCGTACTGATGAGCTGTGATACAGCGAAACCGATCTGTCTGCGGATGTCGAGTATATATATATATATATATATATATATATATATATATATATATACCTGTAGATTGTGCAGAAATCCAGCATGCCAAACCCTGTCAAACACATTCGAGATGTCTAGAGTCACAGCACGAGTTTCGCTGTTACTATCCAGAGCTTGGTAATAATATATTCAGTAATGGTCCTTAACAGTTTAAGGATAGACCAGGCGAAGCAGAAGTCCCATTGTTTGGCAAAGAGTCGGTCATGAGAGGTGAGATGCCTAACCACTTCAGCGCTGAATAATTTGCCGAAAAGGGGTAAGATGCTAATAGAGCAATAGAGGGGTCAGAGGTTTCACCAGCGTTCTTCCAAATAGGATCGACAGAAAGCAGGTATCTGAGTGGCAATACTTGTAGAGTTTTCAGAGGACAGGAAACAGCTCAGGAGCACATTCTGTTTTTGGACGACGGCTGGAATTCGATCACCACCGTTTGCCTTATTGGGGTCTAATTTAGAAATGATGCCCTAGACCAGAGACGGGGTTATGTACATATCACTCAGTAAAGCCTCTCTTCTAGATGGACAAACGGGTGTGGTTATTCCAGACGATTCAAGGATTGAATTGGAAGAAAAATTGAAATAAAAGCATTCAACCTTGTCTGCTGTAGTTGTGAGGACTTTGAATTGCTTGAGGGATTGAGGATTTGCTAGTTTTTCAAAACACTTTTGCAGAGTCACTAGTAATCTCAAAAACCGAACTTACGAGATGCTATACCATGTTTCATTCTATTACCAATAACTTTGCAGTTTTAAGACACGCTTTCATTTATTACGAGCAGAGACAAAGAGGCGTATATTGTAATCAGATATCTCACTCTGGTACAGCCAGTGGATTCCTGTGGGCAATAGCAGCCGAGTATCCCATTAAGAACTAAGGAGATAAATGAAATTGAACTTAGAATTTAACCTGAAAGCAAAACACAGCGCCTCCTTGGGTTAACTTTCACAACAGACCTAAAGTGGAATGACTATATTGAATCCATAGCTAAATCCGCTGCTAAGAAAGTCGGTTTTCTGTGTAGGGCCAGGAAATTTTTCCCTTCTGAAACAATCTTGCACATATATAAATTTACTATCCGCCCTTGCATTGAATACTGATGCCATATATGGTCGGGTGCTCCTGCTATCCACCTAGGTGTCCTTGACAAAATCCAACGGAGAATCTGTAAAGTGATCAATCCCGACATGGCAGTTCAGATACAGTCACTTTCTCACTGGCGCAATGTAGCTTCTCTGTATCTCTTCTACAAATACTTTCACGGCTTCTGCTCTGATGAACTTAGCTCACTGGTGCCACCTATATATAAATTTACTCGAACTATAAGATTAGCAACTAGGTCCCACTCTTTTACTATGAAACCAATAAAATGTAAACGCAATTTCTACCCTAACAGCTTCTTTTCCCGCACTTTCCGCCTGTGGAATTCCCTTCCATATACTTGCTTTCCCGACAGTTACAATCTCCAAGTATTTAAATGTAAAGTCAATAGTCATCTCCAATCTCACTAACTTGCATCCTTTCTCTCATGCTTCTTTCTCCGTTAAATTCACTGTCATCTATATTCTAATCCTTCTCTTTTCCACTTCCTAACACCCCCTTTAACCTGTCACTCTTTCATATAACTTTCTTCCTATGTAACCCCCTACAAAACAATGGCAGTAAAATGCCTTGCTTGGGGCGATATGATTATAAAAAAAAGGAATGTCCTTGATGGAATGAGCATCGAGGCCAATTACCACCAGAGATATAAGAGACGCATTTTTGAGCAGGGCGACTAAAAGCTTTCTTTCTAGGGACTTCAACAAAATCACGGAAAGAATCCCAATCCGCACATTGATAACAGGATATTCTATTAGCAGGAGGTTCTTCGCTGGTGGGTGAGTGGAAAGAAATGTTTAGAGATACTACTGCGTGATCAGAGTTGCCAAGAGGGCAGAGCTGCATAGCGTGACATTAGTCAGGGATAGAAGTCAAGAAGTGTTCTTGAAAAGAAGCGCGTCCTTCAGGGTTACTAGGGAAACGCGTATGGTGATTAAGCGATTTAGAAGTTCAGGGTTTGGATACCAGCAAAATCAGTGACACAATGTTTAAACCACTTGACATGATGTGCAGTATAATATAACACAAATATACAGGGTGTCCATAAAGTTTGTATGCACTTAAAAAAAATTATAACTTTATTTGTATTTGCGATAGAAATAATTTGTAATATAACATATTTCATTTTTTTATTAAAGCTTCATCAGAGAATGAGATTGTTATGTCGTGAGCAAGAATAAATAACTCAACAACAGGAATAGGTTAATTGTTGTATTCCGTGAAAATAGTATTTACAAAGGTTATTAGTATCCAATACAAGAATAAAGGTTAATCGTCTCAACCGTCGTAAGACGTAGTATGAGCAATGGGTACTTCCGGGTCGTCACCGGAAGTCTACGACTGACTTGTCGATCGGCTGCTAGGCACACTCTCTCACGTAGATGCCACCATTACTTTACATAGTAATGGAATAGACCATTATAGCCGAATAGGCGCAGGCGTCCCAACAGAGATATTGAGGAAAAAAGAAAGAAATTCAAGGAGAGACGACCCATCTTTTCAAAGTTCCAAGAAATTAACGGATTCCATAAATATATCTTTATGTATGTAAGTGCATAATAATTCTGGTATGTTTACGTGGTATTCAGATGATAATGAACATTCGTAATTACCATAAAATATACTATCACGTGAAAACTGATTCTTCTTCTTCTATGTGCCCTGTCCCTTCAGGACGTAGGCGATCATGGCTTTCCACGTTTCCCTATCCCTGGTGGCTCTGAGCACGCCTTCTCCTGTTACATCGTGCAATCCTCGTTCTGTCATCCACCTGATTAGGTCCTTCAAATATGTTATCCGTTGCTTTCCCCTGTCTCTTTTTCCCTCTATCTGGCCTGTTAGTATCAGAATCTCAAGGCCCTCTTTCCTCATTGCGAGTCCCAGGAACTTCAGCTGTCTCTTCCTGATGCATAGTATTATTTCCTTTTTGTTTCCATCATGTCTAAGACCTCATCATTGCTCACATGCTCGATCCATGAGATTCGCAGTATCCTTCTTTCAGTTGCTTCAAGTTTTTCCTTCATCTTTGAACCAACACAAAAATGAAAATACCAGAATTCCTTTCTTTTTTTTCTCTATATCTTATTCTCTGTTTGAAATTTAATAAAAGTGACACATTTTAACCATTATAGACAATCGCCCCTACCCCCATTAGCATGGATCAGGCTAGCCTCCCTGAGAGCAAAACATTACGCCTCCTTGGCCTATCACTCCCAGCGGATCTCAAGTGGAATGACTATATCGAATCCATAGCTAAATCCGGTGCTACGAAGGTCGGTTAACTGTGCAAGACCAGGAAGTTTTTCCCGTATAAATCCATCCTGCATATACCATCCGCTCGTGTATTGAATACTGCTGTCACATCTGGTCGGGTCCCCTGCTATTCACCTCAGGGTTCTTGACAAAATCCAGCGAAAAATCTGTAATGTGATCTATACCGACTTGGTAGCTAGTCTGCAGTCGCTCTCTCATCGGCATGACGTTGCTTCCTTGTGTCTTTTCTACAAATACTTTCACGGCTGAAATTAACTCACTGGTGCCCCCTAGGTATGAATTTACACTAGCTACTAGATTAGCAATAAAGTCCCACCATTTTACAGTGAAACCGATAAAGTGTAACCGCAATTTCTATAGCTTCTTTTCTCGTACTTCCTGCCTGTGGAATTCCTTTACATATACTTGCTTTCCTGACAGCTACAATCTCAAAGAATTTAAATGTATGGTCAACAGACATCTCTTATCTCACTAACTCGCATCCTTTCTCTCTTGCTCTTTTCTTCACCCACTCCACCCCCATTATACAGCTATTCTCATTCTTTTCCCGACATCCCCTACAACTAACCCCTCTTTCTCATCACTTTCCCCTATGTAACCCCCTGCGCAATAGTGGCAGTAATACTGCCTTGCTTGGGGTGAAATGATTTTTAAAAAATGTTAGATTGCTAATCATTTCTTATTTGTTCTTGATCTTATCATTCAGTGGGATTCAGATCCATATTTTAGCAATATTTGATCCTAATTTAGATGTACGTATAGATATTTTATCAACGTTTCTCGTTGGCTGAATTGTTAATGATAAACAGGACACAAAATTACTTGTAGAAGAGAAGTTGGAACTCTTTTAAAAACAAAATTTTAATTAAAAAATTAATTAAAATGTAAGGTGAATGTAAGCGTAAATTTCTACAAGAGCAATAAAATGAAAAAAAAAAAAGAACTCAGAAACGCTCCAACAACCGTAAGGAGCGAATGACGTGCACTTTCTGTCTACTCGGCTTATCATTTACGTGTTTCGGAGGCTGTGTACCTAAAAAACAACCAGCCTAATCTGTGCTGCTTTGTCTTGTATCTATTTCTTTCTGACCGTCCTGTGAGTATTAGATCCTCTAAGCCCTCTTTCCTCATTACGTGTTCCAGGAACGTCAGCTGTCTTTTTTATGTTAAATATGAGTTTTCTTTTCGTTTGCATCCTCTCCAGCACTTCGTCATTGCTCACGAGCTTGGTTCATGGTATCCTCAACATCCTTCTGTTGAACCACATTTCTGCTGCATCGAGCCTCTCCTACATCCTTGATGGTATCGTCCAACATTCACTGCCATATTGAGGGACAGATATCAGATATTCAACCTTATCAGATATTCAACTCTTTTCTTTCTTTCCAATGAGATTTTCCTGTCTCTCATTACTCTGGTTAGCTTTTGAAATGCGTCCTTGGTCATGCCAATGCGTCTTCGGCTATCACTCTTCTTCTGAACGCTTCCCAGATAGTTACATTTCTTTACTTGCTTAATTTTAGTTTCCCCAACCTGTAGTTTTGGGGTCTTCTTTTTGCTGATGACCATATATTCGGTTTTCTTGAAGTTTATGTTCAGTCCTTTTTTCTCACTTTCTCTTGCTGCCTTCTAAAGGAAGTCCTTCATTTTTTTCTGTTTGCTGTCAACACCGTGTCATTCTCGTATCTTATATTGTTGAGATTGTGGCCATCAATGACAAATCCTGACAAGAATTTCATTTCTCTGAGAAATGTTTCGCTGTATAAGTTAAATAGATCCAGTAAGAAAACACATCCTTGTTTTAAACACCTTTCTATTTTTGTTTTCCTGCTGAATTCATTTTCTATCCGTACGCAAGCGGTTTGCTGCTAATATAGTTTCTTGATGACCTTAATATCTTTTCCGAAAACGTTGAGGTTGCCGTTCAGCTCAAACAAGTCTTTGTGGCGTACTTTGTCAAATGCCTTCGAGTAGATTGAGAAATACAGATAGAGGTCCTTCTGCTGGGGTTGACAAAGCGAACCTCGCTGCCGAGCTTGATAAGAACCTCCAATCCATGGTGGACTGGGGAAAGAAATGGCTCGTAAATTGTAATGCTTCCAAAACGAAGCTGCTATCTATTAACCATCATAGACAATCGCTTCTACCCTGCATTAGCATGGAACAGGCTAGCCTCCCTAAGAGTAAAACACTGCGCCCCCTGGCCTCACACTCTCAGCGGACCTCAAGTGGAATGACGATATCGAATCCATTGCAAAATCCGCTGCAAAGAATGTCGGTTCACTGTGCAGGGCCAGGAAGATTTTTCCGTCTGAGTCCTTCCTGCACATATATAAATCTACCATCCGTGTTTTGAATACTGCTGCCATATCTGGTCGGGTGCCCCTGATTAGGGGTTCTTGACAAAATGCAACGGAGAATCTGCAACGTGATCGATACCAACTTAGCAGCTCGGCTGCAGTCAGTCTTTCACCGGCGTGACGTGGCTTCCCTTTACCTCTTCTACAAATACTTTCACGGCTTCTGCTCCAATGAACTTAGATCACTGGTGCCCTCTAGATATGAATTCACACGAGCTACTAGATTTACAACTAGGTCCCACCATTTTACAGTGAAACCGATAAAGTGTAACCGCAATTTCTACAGTTTCTTTTCTCGCACTTCCCACTGTGCAATTCCTTTCCATATACTTGCTTCTCCGACTGCTACAATCTCCAGAAATTTAAATGTAAGGTCAATAGACATCTCCTATCACGCTAACTTGCATCCATTCTCACGAACTCTTATTCCATCTACTCTACCCACATCCTCGGTACCCTCATTCGTCTATTACCTTCCTCTTGACATTTCTTATAACTAACCCCTCTTTCTCATCACTTTCCCCTATGTAACCCCCTGCGCAACGGTGGCAGTATAATTTCTTGCTTGGGGTGAGATGATTAAAAGATAAAATAAAAAAAGTAACTAGAATATTCGAAAATTTAAATACAGCGTCATGCGCCATTTTCTGTGTTCCTGAATCACGTGCTTTTTTGGTTTTATTTTTACTCGCTTCTCCTAGCGAAAGTCTTGTCCTTTTTTAATTCCCTGTAATCCCATTCACTCTCGCGGATTTATCGGCTTGGTTGGGTGAAAATATTAATAAATAAAGTTTACCTAACAGTTCAAACAGTCTTTGAATATATATATATATATATATATATATATATATATATATATATACATACATACATATGAAGTACTATATCAATGGTTTTTGTATGTTTGGTTTGTTTATTTTTTTACAGCATATCAACCTTAATGGGTCATTTAATGCCGAAACATTAGTTCCTTCAAAAACGTATTTTTGTTGGTAACATTTTTCCTTTTTTTTTTTATCATTTCACCCCGAGTAAGGCAGAAAATTAAAATTATTTATTTTATCTTCATTCAGATAATAGTTATTAACCTTAGATGAAGTTCTATATAATTTTTTTTTTTTTTTTTTTGTAATTTATGAAAATAATTAAACAAAAGTTACAGAATGGATAAAAATCAGAATAAATATAAAGAGATCAATAACAGTTTTAAACTTGGCATTTGTATATATATATATATATATATATATATATATATATATATAATCATTTTACCCCGAGCAAGGCAGAAATGCCACTGATGACCTGGGGGCTACATAACTGTAAAAAGATTAATTAGAAAAGAGTGAGGAGTACAAACTAGTTAGAAAGGAGCAATAGAAAGCTGAGAATGCAAGTGCGATGACAGATACATAGGTGGAAAGAAAGGGAAGGATGTACGGGGGTGGGGAGAGAGCTAGAGTCCAGTGGTTAATAGATGAGTATTGACATTGCATTTAAATTTCTGGAGGTTGTAGCCGTCAGGAAAGCAAGAATATGGGAGCGAGTTCCACAGGCGGCAAATGCGAGAGAAGAAGCTGCAGGAGTAGAATTGTCGTTTTTCAATAACATATTTTTGTTGGTAACATTTTTTCTTCAAATATGTTTTCTTGGTAATATTTTTCGTTCAAAAGAACCGAACCTGGCAACAACAACAATTAAGTATAATCAGTTTCCACAATAGAAGAACTTTATTCAGATATAAAAACCAAACTGAAAACCCGAAACCTACTACCACTGATCAAGCCATCTTCAGAGTAACAACTCCCAGTTGAGCCAGCCTTAGTTCTGAAACTCCCAACCAAAGCAACCATGAAGTTGCCCGGAATTTACCAAACATAAGGAATGCAGCTGGACACCTAAATGCAATTGCAGAATAAAAAATGAGTGTCCTATGGGTGGAGAGTGTATGACAGAAGGGGTGGTATATCAAGTCATGATATACCCAAGAGAAAATACAAACTTGAGAAAATACTACATTATGCAGGTGCTTGGAAGCAACGGTTGTACAATCATACACACTCCTTTTCCAACCCTGAACTAAGAAACCAGACAGCTCTATCAAAATATCTCTGGTCATTGAAAGATAATAATCTAACCCTCATAATTAAATGTAATATCAGTAAAAAAATCCAGCACACCCACCAACTTCAAAGATTGCTGTCACTTATGCCTGGATGAAAAGATAACTATTGTAAAACACAAAAAGCAACTGGATCTGCTGAATCTGAGGAGGGAACTAATTTTTAAATGTCGACACAGGAGCCTGTTTACACTGTTAAACTTTTAGCCCCCTATTCATTTCACATATCACACTATTCTATGGAATATATATTGTTTAATTGTCAACCATTGTAATATATGTCGAGTTTTTTATTTATTTTCGGGTTTTTATATGTCTATGGTATGGTTTACATATTTTTTTTGCTCTTGTTTAAGTGTGTATATATATATATGTGTGTGTGTGTGTGTGTGTGTGTGTGTGTGTGTGTGTTCGTATGTGTGTAGATGCATATATGTATCTGTGTACGTGTAAATATATGGGTATACATATATATCTGTATGCAGGTATGTGTGTACGCATTTACGTGTGTGTGTGAGTTGTATGTGTACATATATATGTTTTTACAGTACTAAAGTTATACGGTATTATAACTGTACCTACATTATGGTATTATTATTATTATGTCATTTTTCATCATATTTCGATTTCTGCTTTGGTCTCACTACCAACCAAATCTGCGGGGAGACCTAAGGCAGGTAGTGGCGTGTTGTTATGGCTCCATTTCATGTTTTTCTATCTTCCCTATCATCCCCAGCATTACATAGATAAAGTTTTCCTTAGTGTGTGGGCTGTACTTAATAAGACAATTTTTTGTATATCTCTTAAGCTGGGGTTTCCAGGGATTCTTTCAATGTGTTGTTTTGTTCCATTTTTTATCATTCCAAGTGCACCTACTATCACTGGCACAACTCTTATTTTCAATTTCCACATTTTTTTTATTTCAATTTCCAGGTCTTTATATTTTGACAGTTTTTCAAATTCCTTGATTGCTATGTTACAATCCGCTGGACAAGCCATATCAATTAATAGACAAGTTTTCTCCTTCTGGTTTTTAACAATAATGTCTGGCCTGTTTGCTTCAATTTTTCTGTCTGTGTAGATGGTGTAATCCCATAGAATGGTTACATCTTCTATTTCTGTAACCGGTGTTGGGTGATGTTCATACCAGTGTTTGTTTACAGCTTTTCCATAATGTTTGCACATTGCCCAATGTAAATATTGTCCAACTCTATCGTAGCGATTTTTATATTCATTTGGGGCAAGCACAGAACAGCCTGAGATTAGGTGGTCTATTGTTTCTTGGTGTTTATCACAAAACCTGCATTTTGGATCCATATTATTATGCATAATATTTGCCTGAAAGTTTCTCGTGAAAAGACTTTGGTCCTGTGCTGCAAGAATAAAGCCTTCAGTTTCAGGCTTTAATCCAGATGCACGTAACCATCGATGAGTATTAACTTTGTCAACATTGGATTTATTGGCACGTACTGGATATTGGCCATGCAGAGGTTTGTCTTGCCAGCGCTGTTTCATCTGTTCAAGAGCTTTATCTTTGGCTTTCATTTTCATATTTTTTGCCGCAATAGTTGGTTCTTGGCTTCTGTTTTGCTTTTCTACAGAATCTACTAACTGTAAATCTTGTTTGTATTTACTGCCTTCTTTTATTATTGAACATTTTTTCTTTCTTTCTTCATGTTGCCTTACTAATTGTATCATCCAATCCTTTGTTGTTTCTATGTATGTTAGTAAGCCAATAGTTGTTGTCTTGTATGACAATTCCAGCTGAATAAGACCTCTTCCACCTTCTTTACGGGGTATGTATAGACGGTCTACATCAGCCTTTGGATGATGCAACTTATGCTTAGAAAGAAGCTTTCTTGTTTTAGCATCCATTCGCCTGATGTCGTTTAGAGTCCAGTTTAAGATGTTAAAGCTATATTGGACAACTGGGATTGCAAGGCTATTAATGGCCATAACTCTGTTCTGTGAATTTAATTCAGTTTTTAATATCATTCGTAGCCTTCTGTAGTACTCTTTACGCACTATTTCTTTCATTTTTTTATGGTGAATGTTTTCGCTCTCATTTACACCTAGGTATTTATAAGCTTCTTCTGGTTTCAATTCTTTTATTGTTACAGCAGGGTCTAGGCTAATTGAGGATGTTTCTTGTATTGATCCACGTAAAACTGTAGCTTTAGCACATTTATTCAAATTAAATTTCATTCCAATGTCTTCGCTGAAGCATTTTACAGTTTGCAGAAGACCTTCCAGCTCATTATCATTCTTAGCATATAACTTCAAGTCATCCATGTAAAATAGATGGCTTATTTTCTTTTGGCCTATTTTATAACCACATTCTGTCTTATTAAGTTGACTGGTTAGTGCTATTAATGATATGCAGAATAGTAAGGGAGATAAAGAATCACCTTGAAATATACCTCTTTTGATGTTTATTTCATCAGACTTATAGGTTCCATTTATATGATTGAGGTAAAGGGTTGTTTTCCATATAGACATGCACTGTTTGATGAAATTGATGATGACGGGCGATATCTTGTATATATTTAAAGTCTTTAAAATCCAGTAATGTGGCACACTATCGAATGCCTTTCGATAATCTATCCAGGCAGTACTAAGATTTTTCTTTGTACTGTAGCAGTTTTCCAGAATCATTTTGTTAATTAGCAATTGGTCTTTACAACCATAACAGCCACGTTTGCACCCTTTTTGTTCAAGCGGTATCATGTCATTTCTTTCTAAGAATAAATATGTCTGTTTTGTTAAAATAGATGTTAATAGTTTATATGTTGTCGGAAGACATGTAATTGGTCTGTAGTTTTTCGGGTTGTTTGTGTCACCATTCTTGGGTAGAAGAAATGTAATTCCTTTGGTCATCCATGCAGGAATTTTAGTGGGATCGTCAACCATTTCTTGAAGTTCTTTGGCTAGTTTTTTATGTGCTGCATTTAAATAATATAGCCAAAAGTTAGGAATTTTATCTATTCCTGGGAATTTCTAATTGTGTGCTTTTTTTTAGTGCAAATTTAACATCATCTTCTGTAATTCCAGACCATGTCTGTTCGGGTTTATTTTTCATTCGTTCTATCTCTTGCGCAATCCAGTGTACTTCCTTGTTAAGTTCTTTAGGGCAAGCCCATATCTTTTCCCAGAACTGTGTGACTTCTTCCATTCTGGGGGGTACTGTAATTTCAATTCTTTTTTTACCTATTTCCCTGTAAAATCTCTTTGTATCAGTCTGAAAAATCTTGTTTTTATTATTATTATTATTATTATTATTATTATTATTATTATTATTATTATTGTTGTTGTTGTTGTTATTGTATTGTTAACCGAATAATTAGTATAATTTTGATTATATAGTGGTGTGGTGGTAATTATGATTAAAGCGAATTGATTAACTATTATATCTTAATTGTTTAATTTTCTTAGCTTTTTTTAAAATTCTAATTTCTTATCCTTTCACTAGGAATATATAAATTTATTTTTAAACTAAATAATTAAGTTTAAACAAGTAAATTTAAATGGAATAATTAGGCTTACTTTTAAATTAATTTTTTTTTAAATTTGTAAATTTTATATTGTATTATATTTGTTTTGTTGATTGTATAATTAGTATAATCTTGTTTATATAGTGGTGTGAATATTCTGTGATCACAACAGCTTAACGATTATCTTTTAAATATATTTTTAATTTTTTTAGGCTCCAATTTCTTACCCTTTCACCGTTAATTTTGAATATTTATTTTATTTTTTATTTTCATTTTCTCCTATCATCTTTTCTTTCTATTTAAAATTTATTCCTCTCTTCTTTCTTCTTCCCTTTTCGGTTATGCTTTAAGATACTTACCCTTTCTTTTTAACGCTCTCTCTCTCTCTTTCTCTCTCTCTCTCTCTCTCACACACACACACACACACATACACACACACACACACACACACACACACACTCACCCACTTTCTTTAAGTTTCAAATCTACTGGTCTGCAATCCAACTGTCAGGTATTTTCGACCTTTTTTTGACAGCCGCCGCTACGCGTATCCTCCGATTATATGTTGCGTATATATATGCTTATGTATGAATATGTGCGTGTGTTCGCTGAACTGATGTATTTTTTCTTAAATTTTCTCTATTAAGGGGGCGACTATTTTTATTCGTTTTTTTAGGTCTTTGTCAATCTCATTAGTGTAAAATCCTTTGTAAAATAAAAACGGAAGCTGATGATGGTTCACCTTAAATAGACTTCCTATTTACCATGAAATAGCATGTCTGCCACAATTTTTCTTATATTTGCTCTGTATGTATTTATATACATATATATTTAGAGTTATCTTAGAGAGTTATCCTACAACTGTATGTACAGGATCCTCCTTTGGATTCTTATGTACTCGCACTGCATGCTGATATATATAAATATATATATATTATCGATCCAAAGCGTGACAGCCTGAGCATGAGAGAAGGGAATATATATATATATATATATATATATATATATATATATTCCCTCCTGTCATATATATATATATATATTTATATATATATATATATATATATATATATATATTTTAAACATATACTGTTAAATATAAGAGACAATGAATGTCTATTATGTTTAATCATGAGCCGTTCTAAACGTCGTATTTTGGCTTTTAAACTAAAATACGGCGTTTAGAACGGTTCATGATTAAACATAATAGACATTCATTGTCTCTTATATTTAATCTATGTTATATATATGTTTAGAAAATTATTTTCTGCCTCGATACACTATATATATATATATATATATATATATATATATATATATATATATATATATATATATATTTTAATTCAGATACTTCAATCCAAGGGAAAAAAGCAGGAAGGTAAATTCCAAAAAACCCGATCCTAATTAATATTAAAAATTTATTTTAATATTAAAAAATGATACAGGAAGAGAGCTCCATGTAATAAAATATTACAGAGCAATACAGACTAATTTTTCTCCAGTTTCTGAAAGGTTTTTTCTGTTGCTGAGGTGATGTGTCGTCCCCCGTGGGGATCTTCATATCGAAATGGCTATTCAACATCTTTGAATTAATCCTTTTTTAATATATATATATATATATATATATATATATATATATATATATATATATATATTCTCTCTCCTCAAATATTTAGCCGTCACTTTAGACGCCAGGGGTACACTTCTGAGTATAAAAGCAAAAGAGGTAAACCCACTAAGACACAAGGGTCTACTGAGTGTAAAAGAATTAGTAAACAGAAATATTACTAAGGAGCAAGAACAAAAGAAGCGTAATCAGAAGGACAGTAGAAAGCGACTGACGTTGCCTTAAAATAATTGAAGATTCAAATTAGCTGGAGAGTATGGAGCCGGAAGGGAGTCCACCTCTCGAGAAGTACGAAAAAAAACAGATAGCACAAAAATTACGGTTACATCTAGCCAACTTAGCTGTATATCGATGGGACCTAATCGCCAGTCTAGTTAGTCAGTTACGTGCCATAGGTGATATCGGTAATCATGTCTCGAAAGAGACGTTACTGACTGGGCAAAGATTATCCCGCAGTAGGTTGCCATTGATTTCTGCGGAAGACTGCTTGCCGGACAAGTCTATAGAACCCAATCTTTTCTGTTATTTAACCCATAACTGGAGATGAGAGAAGGATTAATAACTTTTCCAAGGGTATTTGCGCGTAAGTGAATGATAGAAATTCAATTGAAATTCGAATTCGGCTTCCCGATTTCACTTCAACACTACGCACAGCCAGTCTAGAACTACGTTCAAATTCATAAAGTTTAGATACCCTGTTAAAGAACTCATGCGAACAATTCTCATGAAAGTATTTATCGAAATGGCCGAAATATGCAACATGACGGCGGTGGAAAAGTGACTGTAGACGAGATGCTTTATCAATACCAATAATTTTGCGGATTATTCTTTGGATTTTATCAAGGATCGCTAGTTATAAAGCGGAAGCACCACATCATATGTGGCATCATAAATGGACGACTAGTAGACTTATAGATATGTAAGGCAGATTCAGGAGAGAATAACTGTTTTACACGACACATTCAACAAAATCTCTTAGCAGCTGACCTATTAATCTATTTAATATAAAATTTTCACTTCATTTCAGCCGGGATTGTTAGCCCAAAAAGGCGCAAAGAGTAACTCTTCTATAATTGAGCATCAGCAGTTTACTTTTAAAGACGTTAAAATTGACAAGCCATCCTTTGCCTCAGTTAACAACAGGGTGAAGTTTTTTTTTTACACCATCAGCCAATTTGACATTATTAGGCCAGTCAGACTTATTATCGAAGCAGGAGTAAATGGTGGTACCATCATAAAGTCGAAAAGGAAAGGCCGTTAATAAATATTATTTGAACTGTTAGTTTTTATTTTCATTTTAGCTTTAATTCATACTTCGTTCCCGTAATTAACGACACTATACGTGTCTATATCGGTTTTATTTGTCTCTCTCCCGGCCGACGGAGCCGGTTAATGGTAATCAAGCGACTTTTCTTACGGAAGTACGTATTTAAGATGACCGTATTCCCCATAGTAAAAGGAGAATTTTATGGATACAAGAATACACTATTCTCTAATCATGAGAAAGAACATTTTTTGACCGCCATCAGCATGGCTTATTGTTAGGGTGGCACCCCTTTTCAGTCTATTGACTAATAGACTATTCCTGACGTCACGTCCGGTTACCAGGTTCTGTCTTCCGGGCAGTCAGATCCAGAGACTCAGAGAGTAAAGGTCGTAACTTGGTTTGTCCTGCAGCATGGAGTACTGCTGCCATTTATGGTCAGGTGCCCCTGCCGTTCTCCTCAGTGTTCTTGACAAGCTCCAAAGGAGAGTCTGTAATGTGATAGGTACTGATCTGGCGACTCGACTGCAGCCACTTTCCCATCGTCGAAATGTGGCCTCCCACTGTCTCTTCTATAAATACTTTCATGGCTTCTGCTCGGATGAGCTTAAGTCACTGATGCCTCCTCAACAGGTGTTTACTCGTGCAACCAGACTGGCAACTGGGTCCCATCCATTCACAGTCAGGTTAGCCAAATGCAGACGACAATTCTACTCCTGCAGCTTCCTCTCTCGCACTTCCCGCCTGTGGAACTCACTCCCGTATTCTTGCTTTCCTGACGGCTACGACCTCCAGAAATTTAAATGCAAAGTCAATACTCATTTACTAACCACTGGACTCTAGCTCTCTCCCCACCGCTGTATAACCTTCCCTTTCTCTCCACCTATGTATCTGTCATTGCACCTGCTTTCTCAGCTTTCTATTGTTCCTTTCTAACTAGTTTGTACTCCTCACTCTTTTCTAATTAATCTTTTTACATTTATGTAACCCCCTGTACATCAGTGGCGTTTCTGCCTTGCTCGGGGTGAAATGATTAAAAAACAAAAAAAAAGCTGAGTGGAGATACGACTCAGTTTGAACAACTATATGTATTTCGTTAATACATTATTTGATTTCACTGTTTCCGAGTCTTCTCGTTATTTATTTCAACACTAACTCCACAATACTTATACCAACCACCAGGAAGGAAACACATTGCGCTTTCTTGAGATTATATTAAATCAACCGCTGGGTCATCTGCTAAAAAAATTATATTACTGTGTCATTCCCGATTACCTTTCTCGTCAGAATCCATGAGCCGCACAACAAAACTCATCATCCGGATTCTGATGAACAGAACGCGCAGCAGAATCGGCCCAGAGATCATACAAGAACAATGTGGATCTGTTAAAGATACCGGAACGAGGAACGCAATATCCATGCTCAGAATGCTATCTGAACGAGCAATACAAATGCAGAAATACCTTTATCTGTGATTTATAGACTACGCAAAAACGTTTCACAAAGTATGACGCAGGAACTTGATAGAGATGATCGACATTTTCGGAAAAGACGTTAGGATAATCAAGAATCTATATTGGCAGCAAACCGCTAATGTACGGATAAGAGGTGTACTCGGTATACAAAAATGGAAAAAGGCATAAGACAAGGATGTGTTTTCTCACCAAATCTTTTCAACCTGTACAGCGAAGCAATTATGAGAGAAATAATAGCCTTGGCAGGATTCATCATTAGCGATAAAATCTCAAGAATATCCGATACGCGGATGACGCGGTGCTGATAGCAGACATGGAAAGGAAAATGCAGGGCCTTCTACAGAAATTAGCAAAAGAAAGGATTGAGCATAAACCTCAAGAAAACTGAATGCATGATCATCAGCAAAATGAGAATACCAATACGCCAACTGCTAGTTGGAGAATCTAAAAAAATAAAAATAAAAAATTCAAATACCTCGGAAGTGTTTTGACAGAGAATGAAAAATGCGACACGGAGATCCAAAGACGCATTCGTATGACCAAAGACGCATTTCAGAAGCTAGCCAGAACACTTAAAGACAGGAAAATCTCATTAGAAACAAAGAAAAGAATGCTGGACTGCTTTGTGATATCTGTCCTTCTGTATGGAAGTGAACGTTTGACGATCTCATCAAAGATGAAGGAGAGGTTTGAGGCAGCAGAAATGTGGTTTTACAGAAGGATGCTAAGGATACCATAGACGGATGGAAGTGAATGCTGGACAATCTCATCAAGGATGAAGGAGAGGCTTGTGGCAGCAGAAATGTGGTTTTACAGGCGGATGCTAGGGATATCATGGACAGAGCACGTGTGCAACGCTGAGGTGTTGGAAAGGATGCAAATGAGAAGAAAACTGATAATAAATATCAGGAAGAGACAAATGAGGTTCCTGGGGCCCTTTATGAGGAAGGAGGGCCTAAAGAACTTGATACTCACAGGTCAAGACGTACTTATTAGGTCTGAGCAAATGGATGTGGAAGCAAATGGCTGTGGAAGCAGGGCTTAGTGATACCAAGAGAAAAACTATTGAGAACGACAATAGACAGAGCCAAGTGGAAGTCCATGATCACCTACTTCCTGAAGGGACACGGCACATGAAGAAAAAGAAGAAGAAGAAGAAGAAGAAGAAGAAGAAGAAGAAGAAGAAGAAGAAGAAGATTTCTATGTATATTGAATATTACTCTCTTATCTGGTTTGGTGCTCCGATTAAACAAATCGAAATTCTCGACAATCTCCAAAGAAGGGTCTGCAGTATTATCGGTACTGACTTAATATCTCGACTGCAGTAACATTCCCACTGCCATGCCGAGGATTCCCTTTGTCTTTTCAAGAATAGTTTCGTGGTGATTGCTCTCCTCGTCGGTAAACTGACAGCATGAATGTAAGCGCAGTACTACATTGGCAATTAGGTCTTATCGTTCTTCTGATGAAATAGCAAGTTCTATTTTTGTGACGTCGGGTAACAGAATTATGTGAAATAATACAAAACAAGGTAATCGTATAAAAGTAGGTGTATTGACAGGAAAGAGAAGTATTTACAAGAGGTGAGGATTAGTAGAATACAGAACAAGGTAATTAGTATACAGTATCGTCGTAGAGACGTGATAGATTGACTAGTAGAACACTTGCGGTGAAATACCGGAAATACCCGACTGACTCGCTCACTCGACTTCCTTACTCGACTTCCTTACTTGACTTCCTTCTTCGAGGTATAATCATTACTATTTTATACAGTGATTCGAATAGTCCATTTCCGTGGAAAGGTGGAGAACGCCCCAACAATTTAAAAAAATCTTTCTCGCATTTCTTACATGTGGAACTCTCTTCCGATCTTTTGCTTCCCTGATAACTACAACGGTCAGTCGCAATCTTGTGTTTTGCTGAAAACTGTTATTTTGTCGTCTTTTCTCCTGAATAAAATTTTCTCATTTTAGTGTTTGTTTCTATTTCTGAGATGAGGCAGTATTTACAGTATTTATATTATTCGGACTATTATCCTCATCTTTGTTGCCATTGTACGACGTTTTGGCCGTTTTACGCACCGGCATTCTTCAGGAATTGCTAGGAATGTCGAATAGAACCCTTTATTACAATTACTGGAGTATATCATCCCCATTCCTTGCGTAAAGCCGTGGTTGGAAGTCATGAGTTATCTCCCTCTAAGCCTGTAAGTTACTTGGTAATGAACTCACAATTGGTACCTCACAACTCTAAGAGTCAAGTCAGAAACTAACCAACGTCTATATCCACAGGTCCATGTGTCCTCAAGAATTGAATTTTGGGGACTTATAAACCAGTAACGTTTTTTTTACCAGAGTTCATATTGCAATTTTTGATGTCAATGATTTTCTTTAGTATTTTTTATGTTAATGGGGTTTCTTTTTTTTATTTTTTTACGAGAGCTCATATTGCAATTTTGATACTAATGATTTTCCCTGGTACTTATGTAATAAAGGGTTCGGTTCAAAATTTTCTCAATTTCTTTTACACTTAGTAACCTTTAGCGTCTTAATGGCATTATCACCTTTATTGAAGTGGTAACAAAACAAAAAATATTACTAATCTTTTCTTTGGTTGGTTTGAAAAGGAAAGCACAATAAGTACGAAAGAACACCTTATGCCGTATACACTTTATGAAGGCCGAAGCATATATCGGCGTAACTATTATTATTAAAAACAACAAAGATGAAGATAATTGCTTCTAGTTCACATTTCCCATTTCGCGATTACTTTAAGTTTTTTCCTTTTTTCTTTTTTTATCCCGGAAACAAATCTACATGATTGTCACAAACACAAACGAGAAATACGGAGTTATGTTAAATAATAAACTAATACCACCATTTTTTTAAAGTTATTTATTAGACTTGCAGACTGTCAGATGTTATTTCTTCTCTTTAAAAAATATTTCGCTTTGTCATTTTTTTTTTTACTTTTCTTTTTCGGTTCGCACGTGTTCATGTGTCCATTTTGCCTTGTTTGATTTCGCTGCTTTTACCTCTCCCTCATCCCGACTCTCCCCGCATCCCGACTCCTCCCACATCCCGACTCTCCCTACATACAGACTCACCATTAAGCCTTACTCTCCTTTTCTATTCCATTTTTTTCCCCTAATTCCCTCTTTGGTATCATTCTATTTCAAGAGCTCCTAACCTGGAAATGTGTTTCCCAGATAAACGCGAAAGCGCTGCATTGTTTGAGGAAAGAAAAAGAAAGACAAAATCAATCCTCCCCACACCGCACCATTATTATTGCTGCTATTATTATCATTATTATTTTTATTCAATTCGAAATCTTCCATCCAACCTAACCTAAACCTGAAACAAGCAACACGAAGCGCAGTTCTATCATTTACCACCCCCACCAACTATTTCCTTGACAGCCACCTCTTAAACAATCCCACCCCTCTACTTGGTAGCCCTTCTCAATACTCCGTATCCTTCCCTACGCCGGTACATTCTAATGCCTGATCATTGATTTGGAAAAATGAGTCATGAATTGATTACGACGTCGGTGAGTTTGTGTTTCTGGCGATGAAAGGATTGGGTGTGTTGGTGTCTGTGGCCTGGGATCGGTATCCAGAAAGATGCATAGAACCGTGTGGAACATTGGTTTTAGAGATATTTGTCTGAGAAATGGTGAGAGCTGAATGCGAAAAAGAGAAGAGAATGCAAAGAAGAGAGTGAGAGAGAGTGAGAGAGAGAGAGAGAGAGAGAGAGAGAAATGAAGCTAGAATATAAAGGAGGAAGAAAGAAGGAAAAAAAAGAATAAATGAAACGAAGGATCCAGGAAAGTAGAATGAGAGAAAGAGGGTTATTGAAGAAGAAAGGAAAGAATGAAAAAGAAGAAAAGCAGAATGTGAAATGAAGAAAGAAAAAGAAAAGAAATAAAGAAAGACTTGAATCCTAGAAGGAGAAATGAAATGTAGAAAAAGAAACGAAAAACAGAATGGAAGAAAAACTTGAATCACAGAATGAGAAATGAAAAGAAAAGAAAAGAGGCGGGAAAGAAGTTTGTTGAAATCAAAGTCATAAAAAAATTATAGGGGAAAATAAAATAGAAAGAGAAAAGCGAAATAAAAAAAAGAATGAAGCAATAAAGAAAACAGACGACAGATATTGGCTAAGTAGAAACGCAAAGAAACGTGAAAGGCGGGAAAAATGAACAAAGTATAAACAATAAACAAGAGTAGAATCAAAAGAAAGAAAGTTTTAACCTCCACTACCCAACAAAAAATAAATAAAAACAGGTGAAAAAAGAGATTGTAGTCACTGCTTCAAGCTGGTGGGACAACGGAGTCGGTGTTAGGGGACAACGCCAACTTCGGCGACGTTGGGGACGTTAGCTGGAAGGACACTGAAGCTCTGTAAACAGGAAGTTTCGAACCAAATTACCGAAGAACGCTAGAAGTTAGCGGTGGCCATTGATGAAAAAAAAAAAAAAGAAAAAAAAGGAAAATGCAAAAGAAAATGGCGGTAGAGTGCTGTGAGATGGTGCAAAGATAAAATGTGGATAGCGAGAACGCTGATACTGCAGAGACTCGCATGTCTCCCCCAACCTCGTATTCGGTAAATCAGGGTGGAGGAGATGTCCGGGAAAGTGAAAGGGAACGAAGTAGGGGATGAGTGGCGTGTGAGGCATAAGGAGAACACGGTTCAATCAAGGGGATCAGAGAAAGATGTCACAACACAATGAAATAGACACATGGCAAAAGGGAGTGGGGCACACACCAAAACGCACAAAGCACGTGCTACAGATGTACTTTACTTTTCTGTTTAACCCTTTGGATCATCTGGGCAACTGTCAGTGATCCGTTGACACCGGAGTTGTCCATGAGCTGTTCTTTTTGGGGTTTTATGCTCTTTCTCCGATTAGCTTTTCGTCTTAGTGGATTTATTGCCTTACTTTTGATGAAATTATTTTTTCTTAAACGCTGGACAAATTTACGTCCTTGCTTTCCTGAGGGCTACAACTTCCAGGAATTTAAATGCAATGTCAATTCCCATCTTTTATCCACTTGGCTTCAGTCTTTTTTACATCACCCCATATATCTTCTTCCTTTCCTTTCTCTCTAACTTCGTAACAGTCTTCACACCTGTGTTCCCATCTTTCATTTTCCCTTTCTCTGTAACTGGTTCGTCTTTCTCATCACTCTTCTCCTGTCTAAACTTTTACTCTTATGTGACCCTCTGCGCATCAGTGGCAATACCGCCTTGCTTGGGGTGAAACGATTTAAAAAAAAGATATGACATTCTATCGACAAAAAGATATGAAAATCTATCGACATATTTGCGGATTATATGACGAACGGATTTTGTTACATTATGGAACAGACTCCCTAATAAATATCAGAAAGTAACAAATAAGGTTCTTGGGACAAGTAATGAGGAAGGAAGGCCTGGAGAATTTGATACTTACAGGTCGGATAAATGGAAGAAGAGACAGGGGAAGCAACGCAAGATATACTTGTTAGGTCTGAGAAAATGGTTGACGAAGCGGGGATTGGAAGAGATACTAAGAGAAACATTATTGAGAGCGACAAGAGACAGGGCCAACTGGAAGTTCATGGTCGCCTACGTCCTGAAAGAACACGGCACATGAAGAAAAAGAAGATTTGGAAAAAAAGAAAGCGAGAAATCCGAGAGAAGGAACTATTTGAATGGAACTTCCGGTTCTGTCTAGCTTTTTCAACCACAAAAACTTTGTCTGTTTCTCCTGGCCACAGAAGAAACAGAACAAAATATCGAGTAACTAACAATTTGGTTTAAAAATATCAACCGGTATCTACTTAATTATTGTTTTCTTTCTTTAATAGTGATTTTTTTCAAATATTTCCTAATATACAAAAACCATTTTTGTCTTGGTAGCTTTATTGCTTCTCTCGGATTGAAATGAGCGTTATATTGGGTGAATTGTTATAATAAAATACATAATGAGGATAGAAGGTTTGGAGGGCGTAACACTCACTGGACGTATCGAAAGCAGAATAAAACGGAAACATATAGCGACTAACTGATAATTTGGTTTAAAAATGTCAATCTTTATCTTCTGTCTTCTTAATTCTTGCTCTTCTATTGTTCTTTCTCCTTATTCTTTTCCTTATATTCCTTTACACTTACTAAACCTTTCATTTTAGTAGCTTTATTATTTTGCGTGGAGTGAAATGTTGAAAAGAATAGCAGAAAAAGTACCATGTTTCAAAAACAGACAGCCGTAGAGAACCATGATTGCTTACTTGCTAAATTCTTGACAAAATTGAAAGAAGAATTTGCAACACTATCCGACTTGACCGGGCATCTCGGTTTCAGTTACTTTACCTCTGCTGTAGTGTAGCTTCTCTTTGCTTTTTCTATTAATATTTTCATAGTAGCTGTTCTTTGAATCCCAGACTTCATAAATTTAAACGCAGTACTGGATTAGCAGTTAGGTCCCATCGTTTTATGGCTGAAAATACTAGACATAACTAATGTCTACAAGTCTTGGAAATATTTTGAAAATATTTTTGGAACTTTAGGAATTATAATAATAAAAAAACAAAAATGAAAACAATTCTTTTAAAATTTCATTATTGATCGAAAATAGTTTTTTTTCTTTAGCCTGTGATGTCTGACATTTATATTATTATCAAAGTTTATCTAATTAAATAATATCCTTGTTTTATTGAATTTCTTATTTTACTATTCGGATCAGATTATCGGTAAAAGGAGACAAATGGTTTTGAAAAATAATACATGATTTTATTCCCCAATGTGCTCTACGTTTATCTAATAAAACCATTTCTACCTACAGAATTTAATTTCTTGTAATTACGTGGATGAGAGGGTAACAGATTTAAAAAGAATATTTCTATCAATATTTTTTTAAAATAGCAATTCTAAAAATAATTTCATTCATCTGGGAATAAAACCTGAAAGTGTCATTAAATTCCGACTATTATTTGATTTTAGTCAGAATTTCTAAATTAATTTCTTTGTCACCGAAAACAAAACAGTTAATGTAATATTACGTTTTTCATTGTAACCTCTTGTAACGATTTGGCTCCCCGAAAAAGAAACTTAAAACAATATTCTTACCAAAATTTCGAACGTGTTAGAAAGGATTAAAAGATTTTGAAAAGTAATTAAAAAATACTTTGATTTTTCCTCTTAATAATAGCAACCATTTTGGTAGAAAAAGTTTTTTTTATCATGTTTGGGTTTTTTTCTCATACTATTCTGTTTTTTTTTCAGCGATTTATTGAAGGCATAAATTGTCATACCACTAGACAAAATCAACCAACCAACCAACCAACCAACCAACCAACCAACCATTGACCTTTAAAAATCAAAATGCAACGCCAGTCGTCATTTACGTTTTTAAACCATTATTTTATTGTGCTCTCTCTCCTCAGTAAGATTTTCTAAGTTTTCTTAACTATCAGTAGCTCCTTTGCGTCTTAGTGGCATTATTGCCATGCTAAGTGTGAAATGGTTTAAATAAAATTTCAAAAATGAGTCTAGACAAAGGGAACCTTAAATTTGGAAATATTTTTAGAATAATACCCCCGCTCTCGTCATGTAACGAGCACCATTAATAACGGAAAAGTGAAAAAATTCCTTACTTTTCAGGTAAGTGAGATCAACGGCTGCAGTTCGCAAATTGACTGCTTAGGTAAATATTCACCACTTTTATTTTTTAATTTCTTTTATCTTGACAAGCCCGTTAAAAAAGAAAATAAGATATTTAGCGGATACATGCGCTTGAATATACGCCCCTGATTTATTTTTAACAGTATAACAGCAACAGAGAGAATTGAAAAAGAAAGAATTTTATATTTGATATCAGGAAGACCAGCCAATGTTTCTTGGACACACAATGAGGAAAGAGGGCTTGGCAAATCTAATACCGGAAGACCTAAGCAGATCGATTTTTCTAGCACTGTCTAAGAAACCAGGCGCAAAAGAATGTGAACTCCACCGGACAATCAGCTTAATGAGCCACATAAGAAAACTGATCATCCGAATTCTTACGAATAGAGCGCGGATTAGAATCAAGCCAGAGATAGGACAAAAACAGTGCGGGTTCCCCAAAGACATCGAAACAAGGAACGCGATATTTGTGCTCACAAGAGCAATACAAATGCAGAAAGACGTGTATCCGTGTTTTAGGCGTTCGACAAAGTACGCCACGAAGATCTGATAGGGTTGCTCAGTTATCTGCATACGGACAGGGAATGAGTTCAACACATATGCACAAGTAGCAAGGAGTGTAAGACAAGGATGTATCTTCTCAACGGATTTATTCAACCTATACATCGAAGTAAATCTGAGAGAAATACAAATCCTACCAGTATTCATCACTGGCGTCCATAATTTTAACATTTCAAGATACGCTACCGGCCATAATTATTAGGTAACCCCAGTTTTTTTAAAAGAAATTAAATATTTTGTACTATTGCAAAGTGGATAATTCTAAATAAAAATAGAATGGTTCTTTTGTTATTATTACTTTGCAAAATTTTACAAGGCAAGGTAGCAAAGATGAACTCGTCCGAATCACCCTTAGTTTTCTTCATACTTTCATTGATGAAACTGCAATATAGGTAATTATTAATATTTATAAATTCATTTAATGCACATGTTATTGTGCGGGATTAACAAAAAAAAAAAATTCTATTTCCATTTACAATTACTCACTTGGCACTAAATACTAAAAAATAGTATGAAATACATAATTTTTTAACACTGGGTGGCTTAATAATTATGGCCGGTAGTGTACGTAGATGACAAAATGTTGATAGCAGACACAGAAAGAAAACTACAAATCCTCCCCTATAGAGGAAACCGAGAAGAAAAGACTAAACAGAAACTCCAAGAACACTGAAAGCATGGTCTTCAGCAAAAAGAGGAGCCCAAAATGCCAATTATCGGTCAGAGATACTGAAATCAAGTACAGAAACCTAAACTCCTGGAAATTATTCTAACAGAGAATGGAAAGGGCAACACTGATATCCGAAAACGTATAGGGACGGTCAAAGACGAATTCCAAAAGCCGAGCAGTGTAATGTGAGAAATTAATTTCGCTGGAATTAAAGAAAATAGTACTAAACTATACCTGTCCTCCTGTATGGAAGCGAATGCTGGACAATCTTCTCAAAGACGAAAGAGAGACTCGAAGCAACAGAAATGGGATTCTACGGAAGGATGCTGAGGATGCCATGGACTGAAAATGTAAGCAACGACGAGGTTTTAGAGAGAATTGAAAAATAAAGAATTTTATACTTGATATCAGGAAGACCAGTCAAAGTTTCTTTTTTTTTTAACCATATCACCCCGAGCAAGGCGGTAACGCCACTGATGTGCAGGGGGCTACGTAATAATGAAAATATTGGAAGAGAGAAAGCCGGAAACCACACCCTAAACAGGGAACAAGGGATGAGCCTCTTCACCTGTTCAATAGACGTGGGTAGGGTGTGAACCGGGCGATAGGTAGATCTATCTACTCCAATTGAAATAAAAAAAAAAGAAACCAATGTGAGAAGATTGGAAAAGAGAAAAGCGGAAACCACATCCTAAACAGGGAACAAGGGATGAGCCTCTTAACCTGTTCAATAGACGTGGCTGGAGTGTGAACCAGGCGATAGTTCAGTCTATCTAACTCAATGAGGAAAGAGGGCTTGGCAAATCTAATATTCAAAAGTGGGATAGAGGAAAAAAGATACGGGTGGAAAACAGCGTGTGATATACTTGCTGGACTTGAGCAAATGGATGGCATAGTGGGATTTGGGAGAGATAACAAGACTGTTGTATCGTTGAATGAAGAGATACAGAGAGAAATATAGATGAGCCACATTATTACCAGAGTGGTACAACCAAGATGTATATACAACTAGCAGTATAGCCCGGCGTTGCTCGGGTGTAATGAAAGCTTTAAAACTAATCCATGGTTCTGGAGCTCAGACGCTTTGGACGTTGGCACGAAAGACTAAAAAGCAATAGTTGTTTCCAGTTAAAGCGAAATCGTAGACTGAAAGAAAAATGAATGGATGTAAGTCAAATTTTGATTTCCTGGTATCGATATCAAATTTTCTGCACAATTGTAAGAACTGCAACCTTGAAACTTCTGAATATCGTTTTTTATGTTTTTGTCTATGAGCGTATCAAATTTGATTAAAATCAGACCACTCCTTTTATGACCCGATTTTTTTTTCGATTTTCGATATTTATCGGGGGTAACTTGACACAAAACCTAGCTAAGAACACTCGCAGACGCTTATAGTACAACTATGTAAATTTACAAGAAAATCAGTTCCGCCGTTTCGGAGTCTATAGGTAACGGACACACACACACACACACACTAACACACACACACACACACACACACACACACACACACACACACACACACACACAGTTCCATTTTTAAATAAGTCTAGATAGATAGATATTTATGTAGTAGTAGGTGTTACTTCCCGAAGTCCGTGATAATAACAACTCCCGTGCTAAACGAACATTGTCCTTTGTATATCCGGGCGACTGAATGTCACATTGTACGCGCCACGACACAACAAAGACAAAATTTATGAAAGGCCACAAGAGACAAGAAGATGTAGAGGGCAATAACCACCTACGTTTTGAAGAAACTCGACACATAAAAGAAGAAGAAATGATGCTTACCGCTCTAGATATCGAAAGACTTATCAAAGAAAATGTGCTTCTCGTTTAGAATTGAGACTGTGTTCGTTTTTAAGCTGGTAAGCTAAATTCAAGATACATTCCATTAATTAACCTGAAATCATCTCAATGAAGAACTTCACTTCCATTTTTCAGAAATGCATATCACTCCTTGGGATTTTTTTAAGTTTATACCGTCCGGTTCACGATCCTCCCTAGCCTTTTGAACGGGTGCAGTTTATGACTTCCTGTTTAGGATTGGCTTTCCGGTTCTTTCTAAAGTCTACTTTAATTCCCAGTGTCTTTACCTAAACTCTGAAAATCTATTTACTCTTTATTTATTTACTTTTTTCTACAATATGTGCAGGTAGGTTTTCCTATCCCCTCGTTCACACTCCACTCCAGTTTTTGAACAGGATAAGAGGTTTATCCATTCCTTTTCTGTTTAAGATTTGGTTTCCGGTTCCTTCTAAAGTTTACTTATTCTTTTCCACTCCTCGTGGCCCATTGCGTCTTATCTGGTTGTCTGGGTTGAATAAATTTTAAATAACATGTTTTTGACTAAACGTCTTTTCTACATTTTTTAAGCAGTAAATGTAATGTCTATCGACTTGGTTATAAAATTATTATTAATGTAAATAAATATACTAATTTTATAACCAGGTCGATAAATATTACATTTACTGTTTAAAAAATATTTGAGTTTGAGTTTTGTTTAATGGCATATCAATATCTATGTGGGTTATTTAATGCCAAAAAGGTGAGGTTTTAAGGTATTTTTTTAATGTTTGGTTATAGTGAGAATGTTCATTTAGTCGGATTTTGATGAAAAATTTTATTTTATTTTATTTTAAAAAACTGAAGATGTCTTCTAGTTTTGCATTAAAAGATGTATTGCTGGTAATATTTTTTTCCTTCAAAAATTGATATTTTTCTATAAAAGTCTATTTTTATACTTCCATAATGTTTTGACCCCAATTTGGGGATAAACTATTTGCCCATAGTTGGGACCCTAACAGTTACTCCCACCCCGGGTCAGGGTGGACCTGGGAACAACAGCAATTAAGAGGTGGTTCTATGCTCCTCACAACCTCCCAATCAGAGGCCTTGCTGCTGGATGCATTTTATCGTCATACCCAGGACCATGAAAAATGTAGAGAAGACGTTTAATCAAAAACATGTTATTTAAAGTTATTCAACCCAGACAAGCGGATAAGACGCAATGGGCCACTAGAAGTGAAAAATAATGAGTAGTCGAGACAAGAATCGAAATGGTATGTCATAATCAAGGCAAGCGTGCGTTACTATGAAGCCAGAAGATGGCTTCATAGCAAATCAAGGATCAATTAAAATAGCCGGGAAATGCAGATCCCTCTTTGCCAACATTTTTTATTTTTTATTTTATTTTATTTTATTTATTTATTTTGTGTGTGTGTGTGTGTGTGTGTGTGTGTGTGTGTGTGTGTGTGTGTGTGTGTGTGTGTGTGTGTGTGTCCCAAATGTAAGCAAAATAGCTTTTAATCAATGAACAACGAAAATTACATATACGGGCGCGTGGATGAATAGCTCGAACGATCAGTTTCCTACCATGAGAAGAGAATCACGCCATGGGGAACGATTTCTGTAGACTATCCCAAATTAGAAAGACAATGTAGGTCGGAGTTTTCAGTCTATTAGTTGTTTGAAAACAAGACGAACTTCATTTTGGTGTTGCTATTTACCCACAGTAATTTAGATTTTGCGCGAGTTTAGAAAGTAAGCCTTACAAATTGAAGAACAAACTCACTTCTCACTCGTAATAATCAATCATATTAGATTGCTGACCATTGCCCGACACCAAAGCAGCCAAAGGTATTTGCTCTGCTTAGAAGCAAATTATATGACAGAAAATTCATCTTCTTCTTTAAAGTGCAAGACGTAGGCGAACATGGCTCTCTACATCTTTTCCCTTGTAAATCTTTATAAGTTTGGTCTTTGTGTTATTTCTCTCCAACCTTGCTTTGCCATTCATATCAAGCCCATTAAGTATGTCACGCGTTGCTTTCCTTTGTCCATCTTTCCCTCTATTCATCTTGTGAGTATCAAATTTTCCAAGCCCTTCATCCTCATTACCTGTCCCAGAAATTTCAACTGCCTCTTCCTGATTTTTTTAAGAAAATTCCATGTTTTCATCTCTTCAAAACCTCGTCGTTGCTCATATGTTCAGTCCATGGCATCCTTCTGTAGAACCACATTTCTGTTGGAGGTGTGCGTTTTTGGTGCAGTGTATATCGTTTTAGAATGAGAAATCGAAGATTGGAGTTCGAAATCTATGTTGAATTCGTTGCATTCATTTACGCGCAAATAACCTTGGGAAAGGTATTAATCTGTTTTGATCCAGCTATGGGTTAACAAGCAAAACAGATTGGGTTCTATAGCCTTGGTTGGCAACCAGTATACCTCACTCGGATAAAGAGAATTGCGTAGGGTCAACACCTCTGCCTGTAAAAAAGAGACTAGTTGCAAAAGCTATCGATGGGGTCGTTCATTGTCTATACTCCACAAGTAGCGATAGGATTTAGGAACATTTCTGTCACTTCGGGTGTTTTTAAAAACTTTGATAACATTGTTCAGCATTCGCTGCCATATTCAAGGACAGATATGACGTAACATTTCAGTATTTTATTCTTTGTTTCCAACGAAATCAAACACAGATCAATTTCAAACTGAAATCCGACAGAATGATCGGATAAAGAACAAATAGGAAACGCTTAAGAATCTAACAGGTTTGGCTTTATTATAGCTTCACCAGAGAGACAGACACAGACAGACAGACAGACAGACAGACAGACAGAGAGAGAGAGAGAGAGAGAGAGAGAGAGAAAGGGAGCAATTCTGGTATTTTGATTTTTGTTGTTTGTTTTTCATTAGTTCAGCAGACTTCACGTGCTTTTTTTTTTTTTTTGCAAAGCAGCGTTCGTGTGTATAATTTATGGATGTACACCCTTCAGCAAATTAATTGAAACGACTGCTTCAGTGTTCCTTCTTTCACTGTACGGTCAGTTTTAGACCCATTGAAGTGAGATGGTGTAACTGATTTCTATTTTTTCCTCATATTAGCTCAGTTTTATTTTATAATCGTATCGCCCCTAGCAAGGCATTATACTGCCACTGTTGTGAAGGGGGTTACATAGGAGGAAAGTTATGATAAGGAGTGACAGAATACAGATGGTGTCAGGAAGTGGGTAAGAGAAGGATGAGAATACTGAAGAGAAGAGATGAGAGCATGAGAGAGAGGATGCAAGTTAGTGAGACAGGATAATGACTTTATTAAATTCCTGGCGATTGTTGCTGTCGGGGCAGCAAGTAAACGTAAGGAAATTCCACTGGCTGGAAGTGCGAGGAAAGAAGCTGATGGAGTAGAATTGGCATTTTTTATTTTATTGGTTTCATAGTAAAAAGGTGGGACCTAGTTGCTAATCTTGTGGCTCGAGTAAATTCGTATAATGGGGGCCCCAGTGAGCTAAGTTCATCGAAGCAGAAGCCGTGAAAGTTTTTGTAGAAGAGACACAGGGGAGCCACACTGCGCCGGTGACAAAGTGACTGTATCCGAGCTGCCAAGTCGGAATCGATCACATTGCGGATTCTCCGTTCAGTTTTGTCGAGGACCTCTAGGTGGACAGCAGGAGCACTGGACCAGATATCCAGCTAGGACTCCTAGATATGAAGAAAAAGAAAGAAAGATAAAAAAAACATGCTGGTATTCTAAATTTTGTGATGTTTGCTAACAAGACATTTCGTATTATACAGAAAAATCGTATTAATCCGAAATTTAGATTCTTGGTTAATATCTAAAAACTAATTGATCACTTGGTATCAGGTTCCACGGTATTAGAATCCACCGAACATATAACTTGGTATGACAGCGTGGGCGAATATTTAAACTGGAAAATTCAATGTTTGTGTATGGGCGTAAGTGTGTGTTTCAGCAACGTCTATGGTTAGTTAAAAGATTGAGAAACAAAACGTAGATTCTATTTTTTTTTAAGTTGGCTTTTCCTTTGCAATGTGAAAACGAAGGTTTCTTTTTGTTATTGTTGTTATTTTAATCATTTTGCGCTAATCAAGTCGGGACCGTCACTAGTGCGCAGGGGGAGAAAAACACTCGGTACAGGGAGTATTTAAGAAAATAAAAGATGGCAACTGATGCTGGATTTAATTTTTTGGTGGTTGTAGCTATCAGGTAACTTAGTGTTATGTTGCATGTAACAGAATTATTCATCAAATAAATACAAACAACGGGATTGTAGTAAATTGGTATATTACCAGTAGAAGTAGTATTTACAAAAGAGGTTGTTAGTAGTATACAGGAACAAGGGGTTAGTAGCAGGTATCGTCATGAGACGTTGAGTCTGATAATAGCACACTTCCGGTTCACTACCGGAAATGCTCGACTGACTTGTTACTCGTTACTCCCGAGGTCTTCCCACTACTACTTTGTGTAGTGCTTGGAATAGTCCATTATAGTAGAACACAGGTGGAGAGCGCCCCAACAGCCTGAAAGCTGATAGGTTGATTATAAAGGAGTGATGCTGGAGCTGTGGAACCGTCCATGCATTAATTTTAACACTTCTTATTCATAACTGCATTCTATATTTTTTTTCAGGCAGGAGGGTCGGTTGAAAGATTCATAGGTGGACTATGAAAGACTAACGAAGAAGCTTTGAAATCTGGCAGTTATTAATTTCATCTCTTCTTATTAATAACTGCATTGATTCTTTCATTGTACAGGGCACGACTGAAAAGTTCATAGGCTGACTACGAATAAGTGATGAAATCTTACACATTATAATTTCAACACTCATTAATTACTGCATTGTTTCTTTCAAGGTACGAAGCTCGACTGAAAAGTTCATAGACTCACTATGAAGAGGTGATGGAATCTTGCACGTATTAATTTCATCTCTCATTAATAACTTCATTTTTTCTTTCAAGGTACGTGTGTCGACTGAAAAGTTCATAGTCTGACTATGAAAGCGTGATGAAATCTTGTACGTATTAATTTCATCTCTTATTAATAATTGCATTCGTTCTTTCAATGTACGAGGTTCGACTGAAATGAAGAAGTGATGAAATCTTCACGTTATTAATTCCATCTTTTATTAATAACTGCATTGTTTTTTCGTGTACGAGGCTCAATTTTCTTTTGAATTTGTTGGCTTCCTTTATATATAACACTAGCAGTATAGCCCGGCGTAGCTCGGGTGTAATGAAACCTTTAAAACTAATCCATGGTCCTGGAGCTCAGACACTTTGGACGTTGGCACGAAAGACTAAAAAGAAATAGTTGTTTCCAGTTAAAGCGAAACCGTAGACTGAAAGAAAAATTAATGGATGTAAGTCAAATTTTGACTTCCTGGTACCGATATCAAATAAGTCTTTCGTTGTAAACTGAATTTTGAAGGCTAAATAAGTCCTCTGAGTAAATGGTATCATGGCTGAGACTAAGAACTACAATTATACCTACTTAGTGCCAAACCCGAAGCAAAAATTAAATAAAAGGGCTGAACAAAATACTGGCATACAGGCAGATAAACAGACACACACAAACAAACATCTTGCCATATATATATATATATATATATATATATATATATATATTATCGATTTTCTGCACTATTGTAAGAACTGCAACCTTGAAACTTCTGAATATCGTTTCCTATGTCTTTGTCTATGAGTGTATCAAATTTTATTAAAATCGGACCACTCCTTCATTAATCCAACTTTTTCGATTTTCGATATTTATCGGGGGTACCTCGACACAAAACCTAGCTAATAACACTCGTACAACTATGTAAATTGTCAAAAAATCGGTTCAGCCGTTTTGGAGTCTATAGCTAATGGACACCCTCACACACACAGACACGTACACACACACAAAGTTCCATTTATAGATAAGTTTAGATAACTTTTCTTACTTCTTTCATGTACTTCGACGCAGATTATCATCCAGTCTTCTGTAGTTTTCACTTATCTTTGAAGACCTATTGTTGTGTCTTTCTAAAACAGTACTACTTGAACTAATCATTTGCCTCTTTCAGTTCTGAGCACATCCAGACGATCAATATCTGAATTATGCTGATGCTACGATGATAAGTGAGAAGTTTTCTCGTTTTGAAAATCCATTTACTTAATTTTTTTTTTTAAATCATTTCACCGCGAGCAAGGCGGAAATGCCACTGATGTGCAGGGGGCTACATAAATGTAAAAAGATTAATTAGAAAAGAGTGAGGAGTACAAACTAATTAGAAAGGAACAATAGAAAGCAGGTGCGATGACAGATACATAGGTGGAGAGAAAGGGAAGGTTATACAGGGGTGGGGAGAGAGCTAGAGTCCAGTGGTTAGTAGATGAGTATTGACTTTGCATTTAAATTTCTGGAGGTTGTAGCCGTCAGGAAAGCAAGAATACGGGAGCGAGTTCCACCGGCCGGAAGTGCGAGAGAAGAAGCTGTAATGTCAGCTATGGTCTAATTAAGGATTCTGAAACTGTATTGCCAAATTCTTTATGGTTGATATTCTGTTTTATGAATTCAACTCGGTATTTACCACTAGGCCCACATGACTGGGGCATTATTTTCTTACCTTTCTGCTTCATTTGGATATACTGTATTCCAAGACAGAAAACAATGTCAAGATATGGAACAGAATTCAGGAAACTACACAAGGAACTAAGAAGCGAATGCAGAAAGGCTAAAGAAAAATGACTAAACGATAAATCCACCAAAATAGAGAAATTAAGCACGACAAATAAAGGAGATATGCATGAAATAATAAAGGAACTAACAGGACAAAAAAAAAAAAACTGCTCAGCAACAGGATATACAGGGTGTTCATAAAGCCGTGTGCACCGAGGCCAGTTATCACCAGAGATATAAGAGACACATTTTTGAACAGGGTGACTAAAAGAATTCTTTCTACGGACCCCGCCAAGGAAATCACGGAAGGAATCCCAATCCGCACGTTGATAACAGGATATTCTATTAGCAGGAGATTCTACGCTGGTTGGTGAGTGGAAAGAGATGTTTAGAGATGCTACTGCGTGATCAGAGTTGCCAAGTGAGCAGAGCTGCATGGCGTGACATTATTCAGGGATAAAAGTAAAGAAGGGTTCTTGAAAAGAAGCGTGTCCGTCAGGGTTACTAGGGAAGCGGGTATGGTGATTAAGCGATTTAGATGTTCAGGGTTTGGATGCCAGCAAAATCAGTTACACAATGTTTAAACCACTTGACATAATGTGCATTAAAATATAATACAAATATACAGGGTGTCCATAAAGTTTGTGTGCACTTTAAAATATTTATAACTTTATTTGTATTTGTGATTGAAATAATCTGTAAGAAATGTTATGAAGTTTAATGTTTAAACATGATGAAGCTACTTGTCACTTTGCTCTGTCTGTTAGACATTTTCTAAATCAGGAATTGCCTAACAGATTGATCGGAAGGGGTGGACCATTTTACTGGCCTCCGCGTTTGCCTGATTTGACCCCATTAAATATTTTCATGGGGACATGTGAAAACAATTGTGTATGCAACCAAACCTAGTTCATTAAAAGATTCGAAAGCTAAAATAACTAATGTGATTTCAGACATTACTGTAAATCAGTTGGCAAATATTTTCCGTGAACTGCAAAATCGTATTACCATTTATATTGCTGATGATGGAGGACATGTGGAAACTTAAATAAAATTTCAATAAAACCTTAAAAAATATAGATTTACTTCTTTCTCATCCTTTTTCCAAATTATTTCTATCGCAAGTACAAATAAAGTTATAATTTTTTAAAAGTGCAGACAAACTTTATGGACACCCTATCTAAAAGGAAAAGAACGGAACACTAATCCTAGACAATACTTCAGAGATGGCACGAGTATAGCGGAGATCTCTTCCGCGACAAGAAAGAGAGAAATCAGGAAGAAACAGCTGAGGTTCCTGGGACACAGAATGAAGAAAGATGGCCTGGAGAATCACAGGACGGATAGAGGAAAAGCAAGACAGAGGAACGTAGCGGGAGACATACTTTAAACACCTGAGCAAATGGATGATGGAGCGGGGTTTTGGAGAGACAGCAAGAGGAAGAATATTGAGAGCGACAAGAGACAGGGCCAAGTGGAAGTTCATGATCACCTTCGTCCTGAAGGAACACAGAAACACGGACGAGCCAGAAATATTGAAAACCGAAATAAAGATGCTGATGTTCTTGGACGGCTTTGACGTAAACAGGTTTGCCAGAAATAATAAATGAAATGTAAAACAGTGTCAATATGCCGGAGGACCTAAGCAGATCAATTTTCATAGCACTACCTAAGAAGCCAGGTACAGAGGAATGTCAACGCCACCAATCAATCAGCTTAATGAGCCACATAACAAAACCCATCATCCGGATTCCGATGAACAAAGCGAGCAGCAAAATTGGCCCAGAGATAAAGAAAGAACAGTGTGACTTCGCTAAAGATAGCGGAACGAGGAATACAATATCCATGCTCAGAATGCTATCTGAAAGAGCAATACAAATGCAGAAGGACCTGCATCTGCGCTTTATAAACTACGCAAAGGCATTTGACAAAGTACGCTGCAAAGACTTGTTTGAGCTGCACAGCAACATCGACATTTTCGGAAAAGACATTAGGATAATCAAAAACCTATATTGGCAGAAAACCGCTTGCCTACGGACAGAAAGTGAATTCAGCAGGTATATACAAATAGAAAGGGACGTAAGACAAGGATGTGTTTTCTCAACGGATCTATTCAAATTATACAGCAGAATATTTCTGAGTGAATTAAGATCCTTGCAAGGATTTGTCATTAGCGGCCACAATCCCAACAATATAACACGGTGCTGATAGCAGACACAGAAAGGAGAATGCAAGAAATATTACAGAAGATAACAAGAGAAAGCTAGAAGAAAGAACTAAGCATAAACTTAAACTCAATGTATAGTCATCAACAAAAAGAAGATCCCAAAATGCTAACTACAGGTCGGATAAACTACAATAAATCAAGTAAATAAATTTAAATACCTGGGAAGCGTTCTGAAAGATGATGGAAAATGCAACTTAGATCCGAAAAACATATTGTAATGGCCAAAGACGCATTTTAAAAGCTAGACAGAGAACTAAGAGACAAGAAAATCTCATTAGAAAAAAAAAAGATGAGTGCTAGTCTGCTATGTGGTATTTGTCCTTTTGTATAGCAGTGAATTTGAACGATCTCCCCAAAGATGAAAGAGAGGCTTGAGGCAGCAGAAATGTGGTTCTACAGACGGACTGAGTACGTGAGCAACGATGAGGTGTTGGAGAGGATGCAAACGAAAAGAAAACTCACACTTAACATCAGGAAGAGACTGCTGAGGTTCTTGGTACACAGAATGAGGAAAGATGTCCTGGAGAATCTAATACTCACAGGACGGATAGAGAAACGCATTGCAAGATAAGATTGATAGGGTTGAGCAAATGGATGGCGCAACGGGATTTGGGAGGGATACAAAGCGGAAGAATATTGAAAGTGACAAGAGACAGGGTTAAGTGAAAGTCCATGATCGACTTCGTCCTGAAGGAACACGGCCTAAGAAAAAGAAGAAAAAAGGAGTGTTCCATCTTCTTCGCTGACTCCTAGGTATTCATAGGTTTCTTCTTGCTCCAGCTTCTTGATTTTTGTGACGAAATCGAGATCTATTAAATAATAATAATAATAATAATAATGATAATAATAATAATAATAATACTTGCGTGTGACTGTGTGGTTCGAACGCCTGCTTTTGGCCATGAAAACCAGGCCATGGTCAAGATGTCAAGGAGGTGACTTCTTGATTTTATTGGCAATTTCAACGCGATGCACATTTGGGAATATTTTCAATATCTTGTGAGTGAAATTAAGTAGAAGCAACTGTTTGGAAGCCGTCGAATATTATCAAGAAGTCAAAAATAACTATCTAATGGGTAAAAAAATAAAATTATTTCGCCTTGGTTAGCACACTTTACTCGGAATTAATGAGTTTTTTCTAAATCTGAAAAACTCTGAGTAGAGATAAGTAAACAGTTATTTCTGTTGAAAACATAACTTTACTCCAGTCTTAGAAACAAGTCCCGTGGTGAGTAAAATTGGGAGCTGCTCTCAAACACATACTTCAAACATGATTTGCTAGGAACTTTTAACGCCGCCAAAAAAATAATTCTGCTATTTACTAACAATAAAGAACGTTTATAATAACGTTTCGGAAGCTAAGGCCCCGAAACGGTGCGTATTCTATCCTGAGGACCCGACATTATCTGGAAATGAAATATTTCAAAAACAGCTGAAAGGCTATAAAACAACAAGGTAAACTGTTTCTTTCAAACACAGCATTTTTATGTTGTCCGCTTGCTTCATGTTGAGTTTCTGTGACTGTTCCGATAGCAATTTTAACCTTTTAACAAGAAAGAAGCTTTTCTTTCTTTCGATTTGCATGGATGATGCTGACCTTCAGATGAGCAACACTTTCTTTTCTTCATTACTTTGCTGAGATGTTGCCTTTTTCTTTAAACCGTATCTGCTATCAACACTGTGTCATCTGCATATCTTAAGATAGTCTCCGCCAATAATGAATCTTTGTGGGTTTCTTGTGGTGCACGTTTTCTTATGGCCTGAAGTAGAGTAATTCTATTGAATCGATAACAAGATCTCCTGCTGCGAAGGTTGGTGCCTCCATTTCACAATTTTATCATTTTCTTAGCATTAAAATTAATACTGAGCACCAGGAAGAGACAGCTCGGCAGCTTGGACATATTTGGGAAAGACTTGAGAGTAATCAAGAATCTTTACTGGCAGCAAACCGCTTCCTTACGGACAGGTAATGAATTGAGTAGATATACAAAGATAGAAAGGGGCGTAAGACAAGGATGTGTCTTTTCACCGGATCTGTTCAACTTGTACAGCGAGAATATTTTGAGGACCCTAGAAGTTATGCCTGAATTCGTAATCGGAGGCCACAATTTATACAACCTAAAGTACGCAGATGATACAGTGCTGATAGCAGACACAGAATGGAAACTACAAAACCTCCTACAGAAGGTAGTAGAAGAAAGTAATAAGAAAGGACTAGAAATAAACTGCACGAAAACCGAATGCATGGTCATCAGTAAAAAGGGCAGCCCAAAATGCCAAATACAGATCGGGGATACAAGAATCAAGCAGTTACAAAAATTTAAATACCTGGGAAGCGTTATAATTGAAGAAGACTGAAAGTGCGACACAGAGATCTGAAGGCGAATTGGCATGGCGAAAGAAGCATTCCAGAAGTTGAGTAAGGTATTAAGAAACAGGACAATTTCGCTAGAAACTAGGAAGTGAGTTCTGGATTGCTACGTGATGTCCGTCCTTCAATATGGCAGTGAATATTGAACAATACCATCCAAGATGAAGGAAAACCTGAAGCAACTGAAATGTGGTTCTACAGAAGGATACTGCGAATATCATGGATCGAGCATGTGAGCAATGATGAGGTCTTGCAAATGATGGAAACAAAAAGGAAATTAATACTGAGCACCAGGAAGAGACAGCTGAAGTTCCTGGGACACGCAATGAGGAAGGAAGGCTTGGAGAATCTGATACTAACAGGCCAGGTAGAAGGGAAAAAAGACAAGGGAAAGCAACGGATAGCATATTTGAAGGACCTAATCAGATGGATGACGGAACGAGGATTGCATAGTGTAACAGGAGAAGGCGTGCTCAGAGCCACCAGAGATAGGAAAAAGTGGAAGGCCATGATCACCTACGTCCTGAAGGGACAAGGCGCATAAAAGAAAAAGAAGCATTATCTAAACTGGGAAGCTGTCTCTGTGGTGTCTTTTCAATACTCACAGACAATGAAAAAATGCAACTATCTCAGGTTATTTTCTTTTTTCTGCCATTTTACGGAAGCGGAAATTTGTTTTAATTATTTTGCTATTCTGCTAATAAAAGCATTCCCTCTGTTTAACAACGTAACTAGATTCTCTTGGCCAATTTTTTAAAGTTTAGTTTTCATACGGAAGCATGAAGGGCACTCAGTTATAATCAGAATCATTAGCTATTTTATTCAAACGAAGCCATTTGGCACATTTTTAAATCTACCATTCCTCCGAGCATTGAATACTGCTACCATATCGCTTCTGGTTTTATAACTCGGAGATTCTTAACGAAATCCAAAGTAAGTTCTGTAATTTAACCGATCCTGACCTGACATCTTTGAGTTTGGGTTTTGTTTAACGGCGTATCAACCTCTGTGGGTTATTTAATTTCGAAAAAGGTGGGGTTTTAATGTTTTTTAAATACTCGGTTATAGTGATGAATTTTTTGATGAATTTTTAAAATGTTTTTTATTCTGAAGATGTCTTCTAGCTTTGTATTCAAAAATGTATTGGTGGGAATAATTTTTCCTTCAAAAATGTATTGTTATAATATTTTTTTTCAAAAATGTATATTTTTCTATAAAATTCTATTTTTATACTTTTATAGTGTTTTGACTCCAGTCTTGGGGTTAAATATTTGCCCATAGCGTGTCGCCGATCTAGTCAGTCAATTAAGTGCCATATGTGATACCCGCTTGGGCGATCATGTCTCAAAAGAGACATGACTGAGCGGACAAAAGATTATCCCGCAGTAGGTTGTCATTACCTTCTACGGTAGACTTGTTGCCAGGCAGAGCTAGAGAACCCAATCTGTCCTGTTATTTAACCCATAACTGGAGAGAAAAGACGGATTACAACCTTTCTCAAGGGTATTTGTGCGTAAGTGAATGCAAGGAATTCAACTGGAATTCGAACTCACGTCCCCGATTTCAAGTTCCAAGCCTTATATCCAATGCACCACAACGCACATCCGCTCTGGTACTGCGCCATAAAATCTAAGCGGCAAAGAGAAAAACTCACTTGAACTACTATGAAAATATTTATAGGGAAGCTACACTCGGGCGGTGGTAAAGTGACTGAACAAGATGACTGGTCAGGACCACTAATATTGCACATTCTACTTTGTATTATCTCAGAAATCTCTAAATACATATCAAAAGCACCGAGCCAGATGTGGCAGCAATATTCCATGCATGGACGTATGATAGACATATAAATGTGTAAGACAAATTATATACACAGTGAAAAATTATCTAGCACGACACAATGAACCAAATATTCGAACAGGAAACCTAGTTAGTGAGTCAATCTAATCTTTTCACTTCAAAAAATCCTGACGGCTACAACCTCCAGAAATTTAAATGTCAATACTCATCTACTAACCACTGGCCTCTAGCTCTCTCCCCTCCCATGTATAACCTTCCTTTTCTCCACCTATGTATCTGTCATCGCACCTGCTTTCTCAGCTTTCTATTGTTCCTTTCTAACTAGTTTGTACTCCTCACTCTTTTCTAATTAATCTTGTTACATTTATGTAACCCCCTGCACATCAGTCGCGTTTCCGGAAAGTGTTTTCCGACAAGGCACAATGAGTCGATCTTCTCGAGATAAATTCAGGCGAGAAAAATTATTTAGCACGACACAATGAACCAAATTTCCGAGCAGCAGATCCTGCAATTGATACAATCTAACCTTTTCACTTCATATCAACAAGAAACGTTAACCCATACAAACAGAATGAATTACTCTCCTGTTCATTATCATCAGCCATGCTGTTCGAAGGCGAAACATGTTCACTACGAAGATTAAAAGAGCGCAGTTTTCTTTTGGAAGTGTTAAAATTAACACACCATTCCTTGCTCCAGTTAACAACAGATTGTGAGTTAATTTTTAGACCAGTTACCAATTTGACTTTACTGGATCGGTTCAGTTACTCAGTTAAGTGCCCTACGTGATCCACACTTGGGTGATCTTGACTCGGAAGAGACATGACGGATTGTGCAGAAGATTTTTCCTGCAGTATGTTGCCAATACTTCCTGCAGTATACTGTTCGCCAACCAAGGCTATAAAGCCCAATCTGTCATGCCTATCTAGAAGAAGAAGAGACTGGTTACTACTTTCCCAATGGTATTTGCACGTAAGTGAATGCAATAAATTCAACTAAAATTCGAATTCCGAGTTTGGATTCTGGTCGAAGTCCTTACATTCACTTATTGAATCAATTAGACTTACCATTATGACAGCAGTAAATAGCTGTGCCATCGGGAGGTTGTTGATGAAAATTAGGAATGACCTACTAATAGAAAACATTAAGAAAAGTGACCACTCAAGACAACTTGCATTTTGCAATTTGATAAGATTGAATAAGTTCGAAAACTTCTTTAGAAATATGATTATCTTTGAATTCGTTACAATTTTTATAGTGCGTTGATATTGCATATGCATCTTTATAACAGCAAAATTGATTGAGAAACTAGTAGCAAGAAGCTGGAAGAGAGTTCCACAACCGAGAAGAGCAATACAAAAAAAACGCTATTTACATCATGACATTTTACCAATAAGATGAGACCTTGCCACCAATCGAGTACTATGTTCCATATGTGCATGCACCATGAGAGCTAAATAACTGTTTTCACTGGTGATATGTCCCGGAAGGGATATTTATTTTAAGTGGTTTAAACAAATATAACCGGTAGGTCAATCTAGTACATAGACGTAATTGTCGTATGCAGTATCCTGAGACGTAGGCATAATAAGTAGACGTAGTGGAAGATCTCCAGATCTCTCTCTGTCTCTGGACTTCCTTGCCTTCGTCTGTATTTATGGCTGACACCAACCAATCACATTCCAGTGAGGGGGAACCAAAGTGTATACATATTCATTACCTATTCATTACATCAACTGGGTATGCTGCATATCTATTGTCAGTCTTGACAAACAACTTTATAACTGCGTCTTATAAACGGCTTCCCGGCTCAGGTATTTTAAACAGAGATGAAATTGCGAAACGCGTGGTAGAATGTTTTGTTACGCAAAGCCTCAGTTGCAGTCGGCATTTGCCGCTGCTACTATGACACTGTCAGTTCTCTGCCTTCGGGTGGAGAGCGCTCTCTGCTTTCGAGCAGAGAGCACTAACCTAGTCGTGGTTCCGCCGAAGGGTAGAAGCAAGACTGGAGAAAGATAGACATATTTTTGGCCTGGCAATATAACCCGGAAGACCAACATTAAAAAGACCTTGTGTTACATCTCGCCTTAAGTGGGAAGGTGGGTAAATACCGTTTCAGTTGGCATTTGCCTATGCTACTGTTGACACAGTCAGCTCACTCCCTCGGGTGGAGGGCGCTCTTTGCTCGAAAGCAGAGAGCACTATCTCAGTCGTGGTTCCGCCGAAGGGTACAAGCACGACTAGAGAAAGATAGACAGATATTTTTGGCCGGGCTATATGGCCCGGAAGACCAACATTAAAAAGACCTTGTGTCACATCTCGCCTTACGTGAGAAGGTGGGTAAATACCGTTATGCAAAGCCTCAGCGTAGTAAACACTGATTTCGGCCGAATACAAGTATTAACCTCGGTGAGCTTGAGAATTACACAACTATCTCAGCCATCAAGCAGTGCGTAGACCTTGCCAACTCTATCGACTGAAGCGTACATGAACGAAGGTGTTATCGATTATTAGAAGGTCCTAACAAAATAGTCTTTAATGAAGCTGACATTACAAAACATATTGGATAAATTCTAATGATAGGTTCACCTTTTTCTTTGTAAATATGTATATTTAGAAAAATATTATTTTACTTATTTCCCTCTCTATCGCTATGTTTCTCTCTATGTCTGCCTGTCTCTCATTCTCTCTCTCTCTCTCTCTCTCTCTCTCTCTCTATATATATATATATATATATATATATATATATATATACATTTTTTTTTTCATTTATAAACGAGTTATTTCGCTACCTTGTTTTCCACCATGAGTGGTTTCTTCAGGCGATTTTTTAAATACACACACACATATATATATATATCTCTGAGAGAGAGAGAGAGAGAGAGAGAGAGAGAGAGATATATTTTATTTTACTTATCCCTCATCTCTCGCTCACTCTCTCTTTCTCAATGTTTCTCTTTATTCCTGTCTGTCTGTCTGTCTGTCTTTCTGTCCCTGTATATATAGAGATAGAAATAGAGAAAGAGAGACAGACAGACAGATATATATAGAGAGAGAGAAGGAGAGGGAGAGCGATAGAGATATGTAAGATAATATTATCCTATTGCCCTACGTCGATGGCATGACTCGGAATCTAATGCGTTATGCAATTAGAAATGTCACCAACAAGCTACACAAGACAATGCGGGTGGACATATCGAAGTTCAAGAAATCTGAAAAAAATATTATTACATAGGACAAGACGAGCCATCATTACACTCCCGATCAAAAATTTAAGACCACTTAAAAATCTTTAAAAATAAATTCTTTTTTACAGATAGATTTTAAACTCCTCCCACTTAAGGTTACCAATACTACAATCTAAAAGGTTATGAAAACAAAAAAGCTACATTCCAAACATTTTATTTAGAAATTTACATTTTTATAAAATGAGGCGATTTACACATGATCAAAATTATAAGACCAGAGACAAAAATTCTACGAAACTGTACAAAAAGTGTATGAAAATATTTAACAACCAAATTTAATAATGGAGTCTACCTCCACTGCTTTTGATGACTTCAAAAATTCTGTCGGGAATGCTAGAAATAATCGTTTCTATTAAGGTGTGGGGGGAGGTTGCTCCAGCTTCTGAAGATGGCTTCAAGAAGTTCATTTTTTGTTGAATATTGTTTGCTATTTCGATAAACATCTCTTGTCATCCATCCTCAAACATTTTCAGTTGGGTTCAAGTCCAGTGAGCATGCAGGATGTCCCAAGAGATGGACCCCATTTTCTTGTAAAAAGGTCAAGTTCCGTCTTGCAGCATGGATTGCAGCATTATCCTGTTGGAATAATCATCCATCCCCACACAAACGAGGGCCCTCCTTCATCAAAGATGCTTTTTGTAACACGTTAACATAACCAGCCGCTCTCTGACGACCCTGCATCACCTGGAACTCTGTAAGAAAAGGCACCCCATACCATTAGGGACCCTCCACCACTATGACGTGCGGAGAAAATTTCAGGAGGCATGTTTTTGTTATACCAATATCGTTGGAAGCCATCAGGACCATCGAGATTGAATTTTTTCTCATCAGAAAACAGGACTTTCTTCCACTTCTCAACGTCCCATATTTGGTATTCACGACCAAACTTTAAGCGGTCCACCTTGTGACGTGGAAGCAGCCGAGGAATTTGTTTATGCTTTTTATTTAGCATGCCTTTTTGTCTTAAGTGTCGTCTGATGGTTACGGGACTGCAATCAGCAACTGTGACTGCCTTAATTTGACTAGAAGAAAGTCCCCCGTCTTTCATAACAACTCGTCTTATTCTCCTACTCAATGCAGGAGAAATATTTTGGGGCCTACCAGAGGATTTTGTTTTTCCATAATTCTCACTGTTCTTTAGAAAGTTGCAAATCACAGTTTTACTACGATTTACCTTAGCTGCGATCGCCCGCTGTAACAAATCTTGCTGATGGAATTCTAGAATTCGAGAACGCTCAACTTTGGGAAGTTTGCTTGCTTTAGGCATGGTAACATATTTACGCAGTGATTGCTAATCTCTAACTGAACTAAAACCATTGGAATTGCCGTAGATCTAACAATTTATACCCCTGGTCTTATAATTTTGATCATGTGTAAATCGCCTCATTTTATAAAAATGTAAATTTCTAAATAAAATGTTTGGAATGTAGCTTTTTGTTTCCATAACCTTTTAGATTGTAGTATTGGTAACCTTAAGTGGGAGGAGTTTAAAATCTATCCATAAAAAAAAATTATTTTTAAAGATTTTTAAGTGGTTTTAAATTTTTGATCAGGAGTGTATGTTATCAACGCGGAGTCATACAACAAAGCAATTCTTCGTGAAATTAACAAAAACTACAAAAAAGTCGTCATTTAATTGAGAAACAAATATAAACAAGAAAATCAAAGAAATTGTTACGGACCTTAAAATAGATAGCAGAGTCCCAATTTTGCATAAGCAACAAATATTTGTTACAATTAATGACTATAAACACAATTACCGATTACTAAAACCTTCCAAAAGCTACATAGCTCAATCTTTCTTGAGAGAGCTTCCAAATTCATTAACAATGCCTTAGAGCCGACGGAAGAACACAGCTGAGGTAATTCATTGGATCACAAAAATAAAAAAGAAAATGGATTGCACTTTTATCCAATTTAATATTTGTCACTTCTCATTCGTCCATATCTGAAAATCTCTGAACTGCAGCACTAATCTTGGTTAAGATTGCTGCCCCATTAGCGACCAAGATATTAACATCATTAAACAGGCCCGAAAATCTATCTTATTCTGCGATGAATACTTGTGGACTATAAAAAAAAAAATCATTTCTATGGAAGTGAATGATTCTGCAGAGTTCTGTGATTCGGTAGGCTTTTTGGGGCCTGGAATCTTAGACAGATCTTCGATTTAACCCTCTAGGGCCATTCGTATCATAAAGTGGGGGATCAGTTCTATATTGTTATGAAGTAATAAACAGATCCCCCACTAATTACTACTTAACCCTCTAGGGCCATTCGTATCATATTTGATACAGTATGAAAACAAGCCTTGAAAGAAATATTTTCCTGAAAAATTTTTTAAAAGAAATATTTTATAAATTTCAAATGAAAGCAGTACTGACTGCTCATTCAATGAATACCAAATGTTTCCTTATAGGGAAATACCAAATGTTTCCTTATAGGGAAATACTGTATCAAATATGATACGAATGGCCCTAGAGGGTTAAGTAGTAATTAGTGGGGGATCTGTTTATTACTTCATAACAATATAGAACTGATCCCCCACTTTATGACAAGTAGAAGCCTTAATCATATTATATTATTAACCCTCTAGGGCCATTCGTATCATATTTGATACAGTATGAAAACAAGCCTTGAAAGAAATATTTTCCTGAAAAATTTTTTAAAAGAAATATTTTATAAATTTCAAATGAAAGCAGTACTGACTGCTCAGTCAATGAATACCAAATGTTTCCTTATAGGGAAATACCAAATGTTTCCTTATAGGGAAATACTGTATCAAATATGATACGAATGGCCCTAGAGGGTTAAGTAGTAATTAGTGGGGGATCTGTTTATTACTTCATAACAATATAGAACTGATCCCCACTTTATGACAAGTAGAAGCCTTAATCATATTATATTATTAACCCTCTAGGGCCATTCGTATCATATTTGATACAGTATGAAAACAAGCCTTGAAAGAAATATTTTCCTGAAAAATTTTTTAAAAGAAATATTTTATAAATTTCAAATGAAAGCAGTACTGACTGCTCAGTCAATGAATACCAAATGTTTCCTTATAGGGAAATACCAAATGTTTCTTTATAGGGAAATACTGTATCAAATATGATACGAATGGCCCTAGAGGGTTAAGTAGTAATTAGTGTGGGGGATCTGTTTATTACTTCATAACAATATAGAACTGATCCCCCACTTTATGATACGAATGGCCTTAGAGGGTTAAGTAGCAACAGACTTTACCAAGACGACGCATTAATAATTCTCCGTAAAACTAGTTAAGAAAAAGCGGATAGACTTAGAAAGGATCTAAATATATTTTTCAAAGACCAAAATCGAAATATAACTACCAGCACTAACGCTAAAGTCATAAATTTCTTAGACGTTACCTTCGTGGTCTGTAAAAAACGTACATTAAACACTCAGATAATCTTAAATACGTCAACAGGGGATCAAATCACCCTCATAGAATCATCATTAACCTGCATAAATCAATCCAATTTTGTTTAAGTACCAACTCTAGAAATAAGGAAGTTTTTGACAATTCCAAAATTAAATATATTAATGCTTTATAAAAGAGTAAACACAACATTAGTTTATAATAGGTACCTCCACTAAATCGCGAAAAAAACTGCATAATAGGAATAAAAAAGAACCCTAAACTTAATAAAAACGAACTTTTTCATCAAAATCTTTGTTGGTATAAAGAGGAAAGATCAAAATATTTTTAAAATATTTAAAAAAATTTTAATCCCTTCTCACATGTTCAAAATTTTGGTAAAAACATTTGTTTTGATTTGAGTTAGTTACGAGAGTTTACAATGGAAAATGTAATATTATATAACTAAGTTTTTCCGGTGACAAACACCTTAATTTGGAAATTCTTGCAAAAATCAAATAATTGTTGGATTTTAATGAAACTTTCAGAATTTGTTCACAAATGAATGAAATCATTTTTTAAATTATTTTTTAAAGTTTGGTTAAAGTATTTTTTATATCTGTTCCCCACTGTCGCCTCCACGTAAATTTATGAAATTTTAAGAAATTAAATTTGGTGGGAAAATTGGTCTTATTAGTTCAACGCAGGACTCACTGGAGAATCTAAATCATCTATTGTTTTTTTAAAACATTTTCCCTCTATTTCCGAAAATCTGCTCTCAATAGTAAAATAAAAAATGCAAAATAACTATGATATGATTTAATTTGATAAGTTTTAATTACTTTAATATTTGATATAAATTAAGGATATTATCGTCTGAAAATATTTTTTCGATAAAAAAATGAAATTTTAAAGGAATTGTTTTCATTTCTTTTATTATAATAATTCATAAAGCTTTAAAAATATTTAAAAATATTTCAAAGATTTGTTGAGCTTAGTTTCTAAACTTACTAAGCAAGGACTATATTTACTAATCGAAAATTAAAAGGTTTAATACAGTTCGTCGTGCTTTCCTATTTTGAAAATAATTAATTTTTTTTGTGTGTATGTATTTGAATTGTTTTCTTTCTATAGTAATTTCTATGTGTAAATTTCTTCCCATTACCAGAAAAAAAATTGTAGAATTATGTCACTTGTGGTCGCCATACACTTATCACGGATAATCAATCTGTCAGAACATACGGTGGAAAAATGTTAGAAAGTTGAATTGTTTATAAGAAATAGTCTTATCCTAAATTTCATGTTATAAATAATTAATACGTGTGTGAATCAGATTAATTTAACATTAAATTTTCTCATTTTCTTTTATAAAAATGTATCAAAGATGTATATTTTGTTTTTGCAAAATTTTTAAAACAGAGAATTAACTCTTGTTTACAAATGTGTCGATCGCTTAAAAATAACCAAAAAATTGAAAGATTAAAAACAATTTATATTCCAATCAGTATAATTTCTGTTTGAAAAACACCAGAGTATTTTGCTTACTGGAAATAATAAACTTAATCATTTAGCTTTTAATTAAAGCTAAAATTTCGTTTCAAGAAAGCTTTTTTATTTGTAAATAATCACTTTAAAAATGAAGTATCGAAAACGAGTGGCGGTACTAATAGTAACATGTACAGTACATGTACACTGCAATTGTACATGTAATGAATTGCACAACATAAGTACACATTTTTCCACGAAAATTTTAATTGTACGTTTTTTTCATTTGTATTTTTTGTAAATTTTAATTATTTATTAAATAAAAAGATAGCATTGTAGTTGTCAGTGGTTCCCGTTGTCTCCTGCTAAGAATTATATTGGGATGTCCGGAAATTTATAGTCTAAAGAAAAACAATTTTTTCAAAGAATAATGAAATTTTACAAGAATTGCTTTCATGCTTTCTATTTTAATTATAATAATTTATAAAGTTTCAAAAATATTTTTAAAATTCTTCAAAGCCTTGTCGTGGTTAGGTTATTGAGTTATTAAGTGAAGACTATATTTCCTACTCTAAAATCGAAAAGTTTAGTACAAATCTTCGAGCCAAACATTTTTTAAAATAACTTTTTTTTGGTGTATATGACTTATTTTAAGTATATTTTCAGAGTTACATTAAAAGACCACGTGTTCCACGGTTTCTTCCTCTTACAGGAAAAACTTGGACAATTATGTAAATTCTAGTCAACCATACTTAGTTCTTATCAATCACTTAACATGTCATCACTCACTTCAAAGGTTATAAAGATCAGAGCTCCGTGATCAAGAAAGAGATTTATTTTAAATTTCATGTTATAAATATGTAATACTTGTGTAAATCAGATTAATTTAACTTTAAATTTGTTAATTTTCTAAAAATAACGTATCACAGATGTATATTTTATTTTTGTAACATTTTTAAAACAGAGAATTAAGTTTTGTTTACCAATTTGTCAAGCTGTCAGAATGGATGCAAAAAAAAAAAAATTATGAATTTTGAAATCTCTATAAAAGTTGAGATTCTAATCAATAATTTCTATTTAAAATACACCAGAATAGCATTGTAGTTGTCACTGGTCCCCGTTGTCTCCTGCTAAGAAATATATTAGGTTGTCCAGAAATTTCATGCCGATTTTTAGTCGTTCATATTCCAAACACGTTAGAACACATCAAATTTATCGACAGATATAATATGCTTACATTTCTGATTAGGGCACACTTCAAACTATCTCTTGAGAAAAATAACGTATCACAGATGTATATTTTATTTTTGTAACATTTTTAAAACAGAGAATTAAGTTTTGTTTACCAATTTGTCAAGCTGTCAAAATGGATGCAAAAAAAAAAAATCATGAATTTTGAAATCTCTATAAAAGTTGAGATTCTAATCAATAATTTCTATTTAAAATACACCAGAATATTTTGCTTACTGGAAATATTAAACTTAATCATTTAGCTTTCAAATATATTAAAATTCTTCAAATCCTTATTGCACTTAGATTATTAAGTGAAGACTATATAATATTCAGTTAAATGTCATACGTGATATATGCCTAAGCTATCATGTCTCCGAAGAACCATGCCTGACTGGGCAGAAGATTTTCGCACAGTAGGTTGTCATTAGTTTCTGCGGTAGACTGGTTGCCAATCAAGACTATGGAACCCAATCTGTTCTGTTATTTCAGCCATAGCTGGATGGAAAAGACAGATTAATACATTTTTCAAAGATATTTACGCAGAAGTAAACTCAGTGAATTCAACTGGAATTCGAACTCGGCTCTCCGATTTCTCGTTCCGGGCTGATATCCACTGCATTACAGCACACATGCTATGTAATATTACAAAACTTTTTCTTTTGTGTGAAAAACACATTCATTTGAAAATTCTTGCAAAAATGAAATAATCACTCATCTCACAGGTCAGAAAGCTATGACCTCCGTTATTAAAAAATACTTTTATTCTAAACGTCATGCTATAAACAAGTAATACTTCTTTCAAATCAGATGAAATTAGCTTTAAATTTGCTAATTTTCGAAAAATAACGTGTCACAGATGTATATTTATTTTTGCAAATTTGAAAACTCTCAAAAAGTTGAGACTCCAAACAATGTCATTTCTGTTTGAAATACACCAGAGTATTTTGCTTACTAGAAATAGTAATCTTAATCATTTAGCTTTCAATTAAAAGTAAAATAAAAGTTTCAAAAAATTGTTGTTTTTTTTTATTCTTTTAAAAGTTTGTTACCGAAAATGAGTGGAGGAACCTAGTTTAGACTCGATCAGTCAGTTAAGTGCCATACGTGAGACACGATTTGGGAGATCATGTCTCAAAAGAGACATGACTGAATCGGCAGAAGATTATCCCGCAGTAGGTTGCTATTGCTTTCTGTGGTAGACTAGTTGCCTGCCCAGGCTACAGAACCAATTCTGTCCTATTATTTAACCCATAACTTGAGGGAAGAAGCGGATTAATACCTTTCCCAAGGATATTTGTGCGTAAGTGAATGCAAGAAATGCAACAGGAATTCGAACTCAGCCCACCGATTTGTCGCTCCGAATCGATATCCTCTGCACCACAACGTATACTTCGTTAAAAACAAAGCAGGTAAAAATAAGCAGAAAACACGGAAAACGTAAGATTATTTGGTTTAACCCACCCTTCAGTAGTAATGTCTAAACAAACGTTTTAAAATTCTCCCTAAATTCAATTCACAAACATTTCTATTCAGTTCTTACAAAAATAATGGCCGATTTCGAAAACATAATTTTATTTTTGAAAACTTAACTGTAGAAATGTTGAAATTAGTTAAAATACGAGCCTTGAGCATCTATGGACCTCTGCCATCAATCGACGGGATTATTTATTCCTTGTTGATAAAAAAAAATATTAGGATGTGCGTTGTGATACAGTGGATATCGGCTCCGAACGAGAAACCGGGGAGCCGAGTTCGAATTCCAGTTGAATCCATTGTATTCACTTTCGCGCAAATACCCTTGGGAAAGGTATTAATCCGTCTCTTCTTTCCAGTTATGGGTTAAATAGCAGGACAGATTGGGTTCTATAGCCTTGGTCGGCAACCAGTCTACCGCAGAAAGCAATGGCAACCTGCTGCGGGATAATCTCCTGCCCTGTCAGTCGTGTCTCTTTCGAGACATGATCGCCCAAACGTGTATCACGTATGGCACTTTAACTAACTGACTGACTGATAAAAAATTATTGGCTGTGATGCAACAAAATCTTTAAAAGTTCATAACATCTCTGGTTTGGGACCTAATTTTAAAGATTTAACTTACAAGAAAATCGAGTAAATTTAAATTCAAATTGTTCAGTTTTAATATGCACCTGATGATTGCACAAGGCATCAAACCCCGACTAGTGCTATCGACGTAGGGCAATATACAGTGGGGAAAATAAGTGTTGGACACATCCCATTATTCTTTATTTAACACATTTTTTATGCAGCGAATAACGCGAAAATTTAACAAGAAATAGTTACTCATTTAACAATAACAAATAACTTTAGAAATTGGAACATTTTAATGCATAACAAAAATTATATAATAAAAACGAGAATAGCCTGGAAAAAAAGTGTTGGACACACTAACACAATTTCATCTAATATTTAGTTGAAAACCCCTTATTGGCTATTACAGCTTCGAGGCGTTTTCTATACGACGAAACTAATTTGTGACAACGATTAGGCGAGATTTTGGCCCACTCTTCAACACATACTTTCTTCAAATCCTGAATATTACGTGGATCTCGCTGGTGGACCATGATTTTGAGCTCTCTCCATAGATTTTCTATAGGATTTAAGTCTGGGGACTGACTGGGCCACTTAAGAACATCTATTTTGTTCTGTACGAACCAATCGGAGGTTATTTTAGCAGTATGTTTGGGATCATTATCTTGTTGAAAGATCCATCCCTGTCGCATACCTAACGCATTGGAAGCAGGCAAGAGATTATTTTCAAGAATTTCCCGATATTTGGCTGCATTCATCTTTCCATCTATAATATGAAGTGACCCAGTACCATTTGAAGAGAAGCATCCCCAGAGCATGACATTTCCACCACCAAACTTTACAGTGGGGAGGGTGTTCTTGGGATCGTGCGCTGTGCCATCTCTTCTCCATACTCGACGTATAGAGTTAATGTCGAAAAGTTCAATTTTCGTCTCATCGGACCAGATCACATTATTCCAGTAATCATCTGTTTTCAATAAGTGGCTTCTTGCAAACTCCAGACGAGCATTAACATGACATTTTTTTAGTAATGGTGTCTTTCGAGGTGTACGCGATTTAAGACCGTTGCGTCGGAGTACATTACTAATCGTTGGTTTCGTTACTACTATCCCTGCTTTTTCCAAATCTTTCTGAAGTTCGCCTCGTGTTGTTCTCGGTTGCTGCTGAACTTTTCGTACAATCTTCCTTACTGCTCGATCCGACATCTTGCGAGGAGCTCCGGTGCGCGGACAGTTCACGGTTGAGTCATGCACCTTCCATTTCCTAATAAGGTTTCCTATGGTGCTTACAGGGATTTTGAATTGAGCAGATATACGCCGATAACCAATTCCATTCTTGTGCTCGGCAATAATCTTATCACGGACGACTTGAGAGAGTTCTTTACGTTTACTCATCCTGAGAACCTTCACGCGTGATGGCTTACTGGTGACTAACGTGTTCCAATACTTTCCAACGACGTAGAGTATGGTTGTGCTGAAAGAAAAGAGAACTCTTTAACTTCCGCTTGTACCTTCCAGAAGTGAATTACTTCCCTTGACTTTTTCTTTCCTTCTTTCTTTATTCCTTCTAACTCAGCTGCAGATTCGCGGCGTCTTATACCTTGCTTAATTCTTAGTTAAATAAAGCTTATCTTAAGCTACCTCCGTATCTGTCTTTTTATTACAATGGTCTACAACAATCGAGACACTTCTAAAACGTATAATAGTGTCGGCAAATTAAAATGCAAATAACAATTTCCAGCATTATTTATAAAAAATAATAATAAAATATAATTTAAAACAATGTGTCCAACACTTTTTTTCCAGGCTATTCTCGTTTTTATTATATAATTTTTGTTATGCATTAAAATGTTCCAATTTCTAAAGTTATTTGTTATTGTTAAATGAGTAACTATTTCTTGTTACATTTTCGCGTTATTCGCTGCATAAAAAATGTGTTAAATAAAGAATAATGGGATGTGTCCAACACTTATTTTCCCCACTGTATATATATGTGTGTGTGTGTTTGTTTACATGGTTTATCACACGCTAAAAGTCTGCCTCCTTCTACCGAGCTCAGAGGTAGAATCGCTGACTGATGTTAATTCGGTCGGGTTTTAATCTTGGCTAATGTCTAACCGTACTGATACAGCGGAACAGATCTGCCTGCTGATGACTCTCTCTCTCTCTCTCTCTCTATATATATATATATATATATATATATAAACATACACACTAACTCTGTTCATACTAGACTGAGCACTGTTTTACTAACACCAGAAACAGGTGTACCGTCATATGTGCATTTATTAATTTACGTAACTACATATTTTATATCTGTATTAATCATATATATATATATATATATGATTAATACAAATATAAGATAGTTCACTTAGCACCTCTACGACTGGCTTTCGTAGACAAACGTTTGTGTAACAGTTCAGTCCAATCGTCAGGAGATATCAGCATATATCTTTCAATTTTATTGTTTTCCTAATTTTGAGTTAAAGTGCTTGTATTGGTGTTGGGCTGATTTGTGTGTGTGTGTGTGTGTGTGTGTGTGTGTGTGTGTGTGTGTGTGTGTGTGTGTGTGTGTGTGTGTGCGCGCGCGCGTGTGTGGGTGTGTGTGGGTGTGTGTGGGTGTGTGTCCGCGCTCACACGTTCACGCTTTTGTACGCCTGTAAACGAGGGTATGTGTGCATGTGTAGGATTCCGTTGTCATTTATTCTTTTCATAATTTTCTTGTCTCCTTATACCTTCTCATGATTCCCCATCTTTATTTCTTTATCGTATGACAAATTATAATGTAACAATGTTATTTCCGGTGTCAGCGACGATTTGTATTTCAGCTAATAGTATAGAAAATTCTTTGCTTTTAAAAATATAGATGTATTCCGTTTTTTTTTTGTTTTTCTTTATTTTTGCTTATTTCTTGTTTAAATGATATTTTGTAAACTAATACTTTAATATACCACTTGTATCACTAATTTGAACAAGGTATTCCAGTTGAATCCATTGTCTTCACATACGCGCAAATAGCCTTGGGAAAGGTATTAATCCGTCTCTTCCTTCCAGTTATGGGTTAAATAGCAGGACAGATTGGGTTCTATAGCCTTGGTCGGCAACCACTCTACCGCAGAAAGCAATGGCAACCTACTGCGGGATAATCTTCTGCCCAGTCAGTCATGTCTCTTTCGAGACATGATCGCCCAAGCGTGTATCACGTATGGCACTCAACTGACTGACCATTAAATAAGCATTTAGCCACCACAAATCTGCAAGAACCCAGAAGGAAAATTCAGGTTGATATCACTGTCTTCCTTCATAAATCTCGTAACTAAAAATATCTCGATATGAGAGATGCACTTTGTATAAAACATCTGGCACCCAGAATCAAACACACTTTATTTAACAACGCAAATAAGGTGTTAAATGCTTTCTTAAAATAAAAAGACTCAAATGGAATTTCAGCCACGTTTTCTTCGCTAGGCTCGAAATGAACGCTATTACAATTCAATACAAACCACATAACTAGATCTTAAAAGACAACTATACAAAAAATAATTAGCAAGAATTAATAATCAACCTCTTGCAAATATCTAAAGAAGTGTCCGAAAAGGCTTTAACCAATAGACACTACGGACAATTATATTACACTACCTAAGCCCCACCATACAGAAAAATTCAGAATATTAGAAAAACTGAATAGAAAACATAACAAACTTTTTCTTGTCTGTCATATGGCACTTGTGCTCTTCGAAGTGGTGTAATGGTTAGCAAGTTTGTCTCGCTGGGATAATTAAGATTGAGTAGTGAGTTCGATCCTCACTGGATGTCCCTTACTTTCGACCTTGCATCGCATAAAAGCTACGTTTAGTAAACATGTTTGAAAGAAAGGTTGCTGTCCAAATAGACATTTTATTTTCTTACTTTCCCACTTATTTCTTTGCCACCAAAATATTACTGTTATGAATTATGTTCTTTGATTTCATCTCACAGCATTGCAATATTGTTTTTAATTTTAATTTTATAATTTTACTTTTAAAATCTAAATTTTAATCTTCATTTAGTCTTTGTATAGTTAAATCTTCTTCTTCTATGTGCCCTGTCCCTTCAGCACGTAGGCGATCATGGATCTCCACGTCTCTCTATCCCTTGTGGCTCTTAGTATGTTTGCTCCTGTTGCTCCTGGCAACCCCCGTTCCGTCATCCACCTGATCAGACTCTACAGATATGTTATCCGCTGCCTTCCTCTGTCTCTCCTTCCTTCTATCTGTCCAGTCAGTATCAGGTTCTCCAGGCTCTCCTTCCTCATTGCGTGTCCCAGGAACTTCAGTTGTCTCTTCCTGATGCTCAGCATCAATTTTCTTTTTGTTGCCATTCTTTCTAACACTTCGTCGTTGCTTGTATGCTCAGTCCACGATATCCGTAGCATCCTTCTGTAGAACCACATTTCGGCCGCTTCCAGTTTTGTCCTCATTTTCGATGATATTGTCCAGCAATCACAGCCGTACTGAAGAACTGACATCACGTAGCAGTCTAGAACTCTTTTCTTCGTTTCTATTGAGATTTTCCTGTGCGTTAGTATTTTGCTCATCTTCTGGAACGCGTCCTTTGCCATGCCAATTCGCCTTCGGATCTCCGTGTCGCACTTTCCATCTCCTGTTAGAACACTTCCTAGGTACTTAAATTCTTGGACTTGTTTGATTCTGTTATCCCCCACCTGTATTTGGCATTTTGGGTTGTATCTTTTGCTGATGACCATGCACTCAGTTTTCTTAAAGTTTATTTGTAGTCCCTTCTTGTCACTCTCCACTG
>JBBBDQ010002049.1:1350000-1420000 GCA_037127315.1 Ascarosepion bandense | reverse complement strand
TTCTTATCCTTCTCTTACATACTTCCTGACACCCCTATAATCTGTCACTCTTTCTCATAACTTAACCCCCTGCAAAACAGTGGCAGTAAAATGCCTTGCTTAGTGTGATATGATTATAAAAAATAATGACGCAAAAATGAAAATAAAACTGACATCTCATTTTAACAGATATACAGGGTGCGATGGATTAATTGTCGTCTAAATGACGCAAAAATGAAAATAAAACTGGCATCTCATTTTAACAGATATACAGGGTGCGATGGATTAATTGTCGTCTAAATGACGCAAAAATGAAAATAAAACTGACATCTCATTTTAACAGATATACAGAGTGCGATGGATTAATTGTCGTTTAGATGACGCAAAAATGATAATAAAACTGACATCTCATTTTAACAGATATACAGAGTGCGATGGATTAATTGTCGTTTAGATGACGCAAAAATGAAAATAAAACTGACATCTCATTTTAACAGATATACAGGGTGCGATGGATTAATTGTTGTCTAAATGACGCAAAAATGAAAATAAAACTGGCATCTCATTTTAACAGATATACAGGGTGCGATGGATTAATTGTCGTCTAAATGACGCAAAAAATGAAAATAAAACTCGCATCTCATTTTAACACATATACAGGGTGCGATGGATTAATTGTCGTCTAAATGACGCAAAAATGAAAATAAAACTGACATCTCATTTTAACAGATATACAGAGTGCGATGGATTAATTGTCGTTTAGATGACGCAAAAATGATAATAAAACTGACATCTCATTTTAACAGATATACAGAGTGCGATGGATTAATTGTCGTTTAGATGACGCAAAAATGAAAATAAAACTGACATCTCATTTTAACAGATACACATGGTGCGATGGATTGATTGTCGTTTAAATCACGCAAAAATGAAAATAAAACTGACATCTCATTTTAACAGATATACAGGGTGCGATGGATTAATTGTCGTTTAAATGACGCAAAAATGAAAATAAAACTGACATCTCATTTTAACAGATCCACATGGTGCGATGGATTGATTGTCGTTTAAATGACGCAAAAATGAAAAAAAAACTGACATCTCATTTTAACAGATATACAGGGTGCGATGGATTAATTGTCGTTTAAATGAACCAAAAATGAAAATAAAGCTGACATCTCATTTTAACAAATTCATTTACCAAAATTAGACAAAAATATATTGAAAATACTAAAGAGTAAATTTATTCAATAAAATCGCCATTGGCTTCAACCACGGCCACCAGACGATTTCAGAAATTCTTGCATCTCTTCTAGACGGCCATCTCATTTAAATTGGTGAATGCTGCCGTAATTCTTATATTCAGTTCAAATTTGATGTTACTAAGAATTTTGTCGGTCCCTCGGTAAACTTGGCTTTTTTACAGAATAATCAAGGGGATTGAAGACTGGAAAAGTAAGGAGTGATGTGGTTGCAGAAATTATCTGGCAGCCATGACTAGGTTTTCTTGCATATGTAGAATGGTGCGGAGTCATGTCACTAGATATGGGGTCTCAAAACACCCTCCTGACCCAGAGAAGCACTACGTTTTCATCTCTCACAGATATTTGATAATTGAGGAACAGCAATCCTCTGTTCGCCTTGGAACTTCCGCAGGGAATCTTCTTCTTCTATGTGCCCTGCTCTTTCGGGACGTAGACGATCATGGTCCTCCACGACTCCCTATCCCTGGTGACTCTTAGAACGCTTTCTCTTGTAACACGACGCCACCCCCGTCATCCACCTGCTCAGGCCCTTCAAACATGTTATCCGCGCTTTCCTCTGTCTCTTTTCCCTCTATCTTGCCTGTTAGTATCAGATTCTCCAAGCCCTCCTTTCTCATTGTATATGTCAAAAACTTCAGTTGTCCTTTCCTGATGCTCAGTATTAATTTCCTTTTCGTTTGCATCCTTTCCAAACCCTCATCATTGCTCACATGCTTGATCCATGATATTCGCAGCATCTTTCTGTAGAATCACATTTCAGCAGCTTCAAGTTTTTCCTTAATCTTTGTTGATATTTTCCAACATTCACTGCCATATTGAAAAACTGACATCACATAGCAATCTAGTACTCTTTTCTTTGTTTTTAGTGAAAGTTTCCTGTGTTTTAATACTTTACTCAGCTTCGCTATGCCAATTCGCCTTCGGATATCTGTGTCACACTTTCCGTCTTCTGTTAGAACACTTCCCAGCTATTTAAATTTTTGTATCTGTTTGATTTTAATGTCCCCCACCTGAATACCAACCGTTACCAAATTTCTGGCGGAGTGAATTGCTTCACGGTGCTCTTTTTCTAACAGACGATGTCCAACTGACCAGACAATACTCTGCAGCCAACAAGATGAAAAACAAACAACAGATTTAAACGTGATTTTATTAAGTGTGGGTTGTTTGGATTTAATATAGATGGCCTCCAATATCTGAAGGTTCTTTTTACTGTGTGTATGAGTGAGGATTATTGTATTGTTGATTAAAATCTGTCTGATATTACCTACATGTTGGAGAATTTGTGTCTTTATTTTCACCTGAAATTAAAGCCGATGTTTAAAACGGTTCATGATTAAACATAATAGACACTCATTGTCTCTTATATTTAACAATATATGTTTAGAAAATTATCAGCTCCCTCGATACACTAAATTTATATATATATATATATATATATATATATATATATATATATATATAGTCATCCGCATAGAGATCTGTTTCGCTGTATCACAGCTCATCAGTACGGTTAGACAGCCGATTGTTTTTACCCAGGATTGAAACCCGACCGAATTGGCGTCAGTCGGCTATTCTACTGCTGAGCTACGGGCGCTCGGTAGAAGGAGGTAGACTTTTTAGCGTGTATATTATCATTATACATGCCCAATAGCTGAGAGTGTTCTAATTAATTGCTGAATGAACGATGCGCAGATGCCAGAGTAGCTACTGTGTTTCAAAGTCTACCATTCTTCCAGAGTGCTCAATAAGGGTGTGAGAGCGTAAAATAGTCATCCGAAGACAGATCTGTTTCGCTGTATCACAGCTCATCAGTACGGTTAGACATCCAATTGCTTTTAATCCAGGATTGAAACCCGACCGAATTGGCGTCAGTCGGCGATTCTACCGCTGAGCTATGGGCGCACTTTTTAGGCAGACTTTTTAGCGTGTATATTATCATTATAAACGCCCAATAGCTGAGAGTGTTCTAATTTATTGCTGAATAATGCTAGAGTATCTACTGTTTTTCAAAGTCTACCATTCTTCCAGAGTGCTCAATAAGGGTGTGAGAGCGATAAGGAGGGCATCCGAAGACAGATCTGTTTCTCTGTATCACAGCTCATCAGTACGGTTAGACATCCAATTGCTTTTATTCCAAGATTGAAACCCGACCGAACTGGCCTCAGTCAGTGATTCTACCTATGGGCGCTCGGTAGAAGGAGGCACACTTTTAGCGTATGTTGTATCATACACCAGTAGCCAGAGTGCTCTTATTCATTACGGAATGAGCGATTAAAACAGAAATAGGAGTTGGTCCAACGATAGAAATTGAATGAGAAGAAACAAGTACGAAAAGCCGTGAACGTTTTGCATAGATTTATTGTAGTTATTGTTATTTATATTAACCGATTTTTCTATGATATATTAAAAGTCCATAATGGTATTTGTGTCGCTACACGTGTTTCGAGTCTAAAGTTGACTTTCTTCGAGCGAAAAAACTTGCGACTTTATATATTGAGATGCGTTTGTTTTCCTGATGGCCAAAATATAGTGTATATATGAATAAGTCTTCTCGTACTTTTTTCTTATATATATATATATATATATATATATAGGAAAGAGTATTAAAACGTTTTGAGTTTAAAAATGTGTTTTTTTGACAGTATTTGTTTATTTCTATTATTATATTTTATATTTCAGACCGTCCTCGGTCCTACATGAGAAAAAACTTTGTTTCTGATGAAGGACCGAGGACGGTCTGAAATATAAAATATAATAATAGAAATAAACAAATACTGTAAAAAAAAACAACACATTTTTAAACTCAAAACTATTTAATACTCTTTCCTATACATATTAAGAGAGTATACGTGGTACATCACTATGTTATATATATATATATATATATATATATATATATATATATGCAGAAAACGTCTGTCACTTTAACTGAGAAGGTTCATGGCGCTTTCGAATTTTCGTGAGGACACTGTTATGGTTATCTCACAGGTTAAGGCTGGTTTACTTTTCGAAGTCGGCATGAACCTGCTCAGTTTAAGTGACAGAACTTTTGTGCTTATCAGCTTTCTCTCTCCACTCCGGTATCGAGCACTTTACGATTAAAAAATAACTGCTTGCCAAAACAGATTTTATCACTAAAACCACTGAAAAGCAACAACCTTACGCAAAACATCATTACAACTCAATACTATATATAATATAATCTATATATATATATATATATATATATATATATATAAGGCAATCTGTGAGTCTGTGAGTGACTGTTGCCTATGCACGCCTACATTTTTTTAAGCTACGCCATTCAAACTTTCTAGGGACACATATCTACAGGGAAGCCAGGTCGACACATACTTTTGAGTTTAAGTTCAGCAATTTTCCCTTTCGCACTTTTTGGCCAATGTTGCCGATTGTTTACATTTGCTCCGTAAAACATCTAAGATTTAAGATGGTTGCTAAATTACGTCACAGAAATCAAATCACACGTGTCAAACGCGAATAAAATATTTTTTATTAAAAAAAATAAATGAGCCTTTATATTTAATTTTATGCCAACGTTTTAAAAATTCATTTGGTCAACAAAAAATGTGAATATTTTTCCCGCAATTTTGAAACAAAAGAAATAGTTTTAAAAAAAGTGTTTTTTTCAAACATAAACAAAATATATAAAAAAAGATGTGCCAATGGTTAATTTAATTATTATTTTTCAGATTTAATATTTCATACTTCAGAAAATAAAATTAAAAAATTAAACCTTTAACAAAATAAATACTTTTTATTTTTATGTTAAATTCATTTAGTCAACATCTGCTCCTACTACTAAAATGTTCTGAGTTGCACGGGCCACGCAGGGCTATGATGCTAGTATAATATAATAGAGATGTTATCGTGGTTCCAACGAGAGAAAAGTGTGTATATTTTAAATAAAAAATAAACCGCAAGTGTTCTTTGATAAAATAGTGTGTTCTTTTTTTTTTTAATCTATTCTGCAATACGTTTTTTTGGTCTCGCGACCGTCTTCAGGCAGTGTTTGTCAGTCATCGTCTTGGTTGTGTATGGTAGTAGTTCACATCTTATATGCGTGAAGGAATCTCTTTCCGCTTTAAGGGGTAAAAAATGATTTGGGATGGGTTAAATCTTCGTTTTTTTAATTTATATATACATAGACACACACGCATACACACATACATACATGTCCACTTCCTATGTCGTGTAGGATTTTATGTGTGTGTCACTGCGTTCGTTTTTGCTTGTATATGCATAAATTTGTGTGTGTGTGTGTGCGTGTATGTGTGAGCGTATGCGGTCTGCCGGTCCGTCTGTGTGCGTGGTGTGTGTGCTTGAGGGGTTATAACGTATTAAGTGTTGGTATATATATATATATATATAATTATTATAATATATATATATATATATATAATTGTTTATTTCGGCAGAAATCCCTTGTCTGTAAATGTTTCATTAAAAATGGCTGACAAGTTAATGCCGTTAAACTTTTTTATTCAATTTTCCCGTTTTCTTATAAGTTTCTTTTTTTTATGGACGTAAATTATTGAAAAAATATTCCAAACGCTTTATTTTTCTAAGCGCTTTCGGCTATTCATTCAATCATTATCAAGGATGAATTTTATTTTTACTTTTAACTGAATGCATAGATAAGTTTATCTAGAGTTGTAGGAAGGTTTTATTTTCCAAACACGGTCAGGACGTTGTGGCCTTATTCATATTTTCATTAGATGTTAGATTTTTCTTTTTTTATTAATAATTCTTCCATTATTTTTAGCCTTGTTATTACATGTGAATGAGGCTATTTGTATTAGCAACGAGTATGCTATGGATACTGACATCAGTGCTAACATGTATATTTACAAACGGTCTGTCCCTGATAAGTCAGTTAAATGCCATACGTGATACACGCTTGGGCGATCGTGTCTCGAAAGAGACATGACTGACTGGGCAGAAGATTATCACGCAGTAGGTTGCCAGTGCTTTCTGTGATAGACTGGTTACCAACCAAGGCTATAGAACCCAATGTGTTATGTTCCATAACTGGAAGTAAGAGACGGATTAATACCTTTTCCAACGGTATTTGCGCGTAAGTGAATGCGAAGAATTCAAGTGAAATTCGAACTCGGCTCCCTAATTTCTCGTTCCGAGTCGATATACATTGCACTACAACCCTGATACTGAACGCTTTTACTCATAAATATAGCATACATTAAAACTGTTTTCATTTCATTTTGATCATAGTATATTATATATTATTATAATATTGCGTTTATAGAATAGTACAAAAATATGTGCGTTGTTGTGCAGTGGATATTGGCTTGGAATGAGAAATCGGGGTGCCGAGTTCGAATTCCGGTTGAAATCCTGGCATTTACTTACGCGCAGATACCCTTAGGAAAGGTATTAATCCATTTCTTTCCTCCAGTTATAGATTAAATAACAGGGTAGATTGGGTTCTATAGTCTTAACTGGCAACCAGTCTACAGCAGAAAGTAATGGCAACCTACTGAAGGATAATAATCTGTCATGTCTTTTTCGAGACATGATCGCCCAAGTGTGTATCATGTATGGCACTTAACTGACTGACATAATGTTATATATGTAATTGCAAAAATTGCATATATTATAATTATTTCATATATTTTATTTCTGTCTGTTAAATAGTAAAAATATTGAAAATGTAGTATTATTTTTATTGTTACTATTATTATTATAAATGTCTTGCATATTTTTGTCTTGCCGTTACAAGTACGAAACCTTGTATGTCTTTTTTAGCAAGAATTTCTTTTTTTTTATTGTTTTTGCCTCTGGCAGGAATACATAACCAATTCGTTGGTGAGCCATTAAAATTAATTAATGAAGAAACACTCCAGTTGATCTTCATTTTCGTGTCTTTCTTTAATTCGGGGTCGAGAAGCCGTGTGTAGAGCCAAAGGGAGAAGAAGAGAGATTGTCAAGGCTTCTCTTTTGAGGGGTTCATTTGTCTTTGTTTAGTTTATTTTTATTATTATTTTTATTTTTTTTCGCTCTTTTCTGTCGTCAAATTCCAATCTTTTCATTTGCATTTTCCATATTCTCCCAATATGCACGGCTTTCGGAAGAATACGTTTTCTTTTTCATATTCTTACAATTACCAGGAACAGCGAAAACCAACTGGGAAAATATGGAGGTGCAGAGCAGATGAGACAGAAGAAGGAGAAGAAGAAAAAATGTAGAGGAGGAGAATAAAGCGGGAAAAGGGAGGAGGAAGGAAAGGGGAAATAGAGGAAGAGGATGAGAACGTTTTGCGGACAGCATGAAGAACAAATTGAAGGATATAGCGAGGAAGAAAAGTCAAAGAAAAAACGTATCAGATACAGGAAGTGATAGATTGAATTTTAATAACAACAACAATAATAATAATAATAAAATGATAATAACAAAAGAGAATAATATAAGTGTAAAAGAAGAAGAAGAAGAAGATGAAGTAGAAGATGAAAAAGAAGAAGGAGGAGGAGGAGGGAAAATAAGAACAAAAGAAGAAGAAGAAAATAAGAGCGGAAAAGAAAAAGAAGAATGAAACATAAAAGTGGAATGAAAGAGAAGAAGAAGACGTAATGTGAAGTAGCAGAAGAAGAATTGTAAGGGAAAATAATAAAATTGAAAGGGAAGAAGAGAAGAAGAAATGTGAAGAAGAAGAAGAAGAGTAAAGGAAATTGTAATAGAAAGAAAGAAAGAAAGAAAGAAAGAAAGAAAGAAAGAAAGAAAGATAGGAAAATAATAAAAAGAAAGCAAGAAGAAAAGAAGAGGAAGAAGAAAAAAGAAGAACAGTAAAGAATATAATAGAGTGGAAAGAAAGAAAGAAAGAAAGAAAGAAAAAAGAAAGAAAGAAAGAAAGAAAGAAAGAAAGAAGAATAGTAAGGGAAATAATAAGAATGGAAAGAAAGAAAGAAAGAAAGAAAGAAATAGTAGGGAAATAATGGGAGTGGAAAAGAAGTAGATATAAAGAAAAAAAAAAGAAAGAAAAAACTACACGTATAAATAATTCATCCATCTCCATCGAGGCGATAAGAAAAAAAAAAGGTTCGATCGTTTCACCTCTTCAATAATAATGATGATTACAATCATAATGATGACATCGATAAGTTCTAAACTTCATATTTAAATAACAACAGCTATAATCATAATCATCATAGTAATGCTCTACGAATTATTAATTTGACTTGACTGACTAGAATACAATATTTCCTCGATTATCCGGACACCTAGCGATGAGCACAAGATTCGATCAATTGAAAATTCCGGATAATAGAATACCTGAATTATCGATAAAGAACGAAGAAACTAGATTCTATCAATTGAAAATTCCGGATAATAAAATACCTGAATTATCGATAAAGAACAAAGAAACAAGATTCGATCAATTGAAAATTCCGGATAATAAAATACCTGAATTATCGATAAAGAACAAAGAAACAAGATTCGATCAATTGAAAATTCCGGATAATAGAATACCTGAATTATCGATAAAGAACAAAGAAACAAGATTCGATCAATTGAAAATTCCGGATAATAGAATACTTTAATTATCGATAAAGAACAAAGAAACACGATTCGATCAATTGAAAATTCCGGATAATAGAATACCTGAATTATCGATAAAGAACAAAGAAACACGATTCGATCAATTGAAAATTCCGGATAATAGAATACCTGAATTATCGATAAAGAACAAAGAAACAAGATTCGATCAATTGAAAATTCCGGATAATAGAATAATTTAATTATCGATAAAGAACAAAGAAACACGATTCGATCAATTGAAAATTCCGGATAATAGAATACCTGAATTATCGATAAAGAACAAAGAAACAAGATTCGATCAATTGAAAATTCCGGATAATAGAATACTTTAATTATCGATAAAGAACAAAGAAACAAGATTCGATCAATTGAAAATTCCAGATAATAGAATACCTGAATTATCGATAAAGAACGAAGAAACAAGATTCGATCTACTGAAAATTCCGGATAATAGAATACGTGAATTATCGATAAAGAACGAAGAAACCATTATTTTCTGAAAATAATTTAGCATTTATATCACCAAATAACAGTTTTCAAATACTTTGTTCATAATATTTTTTCTTCAGTTTTTTTTGTGAAACAAAAAAGTTCCTCACTTTTCCAAACTGTAAATTCTTTTCCTTTTATGTGCCGTGTCCCTTCAGAATGTAGGCGATCATGGCCCACCACTTCTTCCTGTTCTTCGTTATTCTTAACTAGCAGTATAGCCCGGCGTTGCTTGGGTGTAATGAAAGCTTTAAAACTAATTCATGGTGCTGGAGCTCAGACTCTTTGGACATTGGCACGAATAATGTAGGTTTTTGAAAGGTTGATCTCGAAGCCGTAGAACTTACTAAAATGAATAGATGTAAGTCAAATTTTGATTTTCGGTATCGATGTCAAATAAGTTTTGACGGCTAAATAAATCCTCTGAGTAAATGGTATTATAGTTGAGACTAAGAACTACAATTATACCTACTGAGAGCAAAACCCCAAGCAAAAACCAAAATAAAAAGACTGAAAACCTGATTTTGACCAGATCCGATAGGATATCGATGTATCGATTTCTAATATCGGAGTCAAATAAGTTATCCAACTATGAACTAACGTAAGTAAGTCCATGAAAACTTATCGTACCCATCGGGAGTAAAATTGAAGAAAATGAGCCATATTGGTGGCTGAATATCGGTTATTTTTATCAGATTCGATAGAATATCGGCGGTATCGATTTCTGATATCGCGGAAAATGAGTCGTCTGAAAAGATCTACTAATGTTTGAGACTAAAAATTATAATTTTATCAAGTTAGAGCAAATTCTGCAGCAAGAACCACGATAACAGGGCTGAAATCCTGATCTCGATCAGACCTGATCGGATATCGGGGTATCGATTTCCAATATCGGGGGGTGGATCTGAAAAAATAAGTAGCCCACGACCTGACCAGAAGCCTAAAGAATGTTTGTGTGAAGTCTGGTGAGAATCGGATAAAAATTGTGGATTTGTATAAAGGACATACAGGCAGATAAACAGACACACACACACACTCACACACACAAAGATCTTGCTTTACAAATATATATATACTTTTTTGTTTTTTCTCCCAATCCCTGCTATGCCATCCCTGCTATGCCATCCATTTGCTTAAGTCCATCAAGTATGTCACGTGCTACCTTCCCCTGTCACTCTTTTCCTTTATCCGTCCGGTGAATATCAGATTAAGCCCTCCTTCCTCACTAATTGTCTCAGAATCTTTAGCTGACTCTTCCTGGTGTTAAGTATAAGTTTCCTTTTCATTATTATTCTCTCTAAAAACTCGTCGTTGTTCACATGTTCGGTCCATGGTATCCTCAGCATCCTTCTGTACAACCACATTGTGTATTGCTTCTGTCATATTTCCGTACGCATCTTAACTACTTTATACACACTTCAGTGTGTATAAAATATTTAATATGCGGAGAAAAATATTTTATTTAAGATAGGCTGTTTGTTTTGTTCTTTTATGTCTTCTAGATTGTTGAATCATTTGGTTGTGGTGAGTCCTATAAAATTATATGTATTATTTAAAATATATAAAAAAAAGATGTTTTTGTGTGTCTGTGTGTTTGATAAAATATAATTTTACACTATATATAGGAGTTAAAGTGCTCAGATATCATGTATAGAGAATATGTACATATAAAAATGAACATTGAGGTCACAACCAAGATAAGAAAGCCTGTTTCATGCCTCAACGTAATGCCGTTTGGTTTTGACCTTGATATCCACACACACACACACACACACACATATATATATATATATAAGCAGGAATTTACACGAGATACTAGATTAGCAACTAGGTCCCACACTTTTACAGTTAAACAGATAAGATGTAACCGTAAATTCTACTCACAACAGCTTCTTTTCTCGCGCTTCCCGCCTGTGGAACTCCCTTCCACAAGTCTGCTTTCCCGACAGCTACAATCTCCAAGGTGTTTAAATGTAGGGTCAATAGACACCTCCTATCACTCTAACTCCCAATTATTCTCAGAACACTCTCATCTACCCAACCCTCATTCTCGGTATCCTTACCCGCCTATCACCCACCCTCTGACATTTCCTATATTTAATCATCCTTTCTCCACTCTATGTAGCCCCCTGCGCAGTAGTGGCAGTGGCATGCCTTGCTCGGGGTGAAACGCTTATATATATATATGAATAGAATAAGTAAAGAACAAGTAGAAAAAGTGTCTTTAATCTAACATGTTTCCCATTACCAAGCTTCTTCAGAGATTCATTAAAGGCGAATGAATTAAAAAATCTAGGAGACAGTATGTTGATTGAAATATAGTATCACTGGGCAGATATGTGTCACGTGTGATAAAGCAATGGATGAATATTAAATGTAGAAGAAAAACTTGTGTCTGTTTAAGTGTGTGTGCCAACGCGTAATAAAAACATTAGATGTTTATTATGAATGTAAGTATATGTAAGCAAAAATAATGTGTGTTAAGTGTATTTAAACGATAGATGAATAAAGTGTGTGTATGTGTCGGTAACGTTAGTATGTGTAAATGATAGCGACGAAATACAGTTCCGTTCAAAATACATAACAAGTGATGGAATTAATTTTTTTTTAATAAAATGAGAGAATGTATGTGTTGAGAGAAATCTTAGACACACACTTAATTCGTCTGAAGTTTAAATACGTTTAACACATTATTTTCGCTTACATATAATTAAATCTAGAAGAAAAACTTGTATCTGTTTGAGTGTGTGTGCCAATGCGTAATAAAAACATTAGATGTTTATTATGAATGTAAGTATATGCAAACAAAAAAAAATGTGTGTTACGTTTTTCTTACTTGCTCTTATTCCATTCATCTTGTATGATTCCGACCCCCCCCCATATATATATATATATATAATTCATTTACTTGATTAGTTTTGGTCAAAATTAAATTAGACCGTTACACAATTATATTAAAATGTGTTCAAGACAATTATATTGTAGAACTTTTTAATATTTTTCATTTGTAAACGAGTTATTTCAGGACCCAGATTTTAGGAACAAAAATAAATGCCCACTTCACGGATTTGTAATACAAAATGGGTTATTTACAAAGCAAAAGTACATGACTTAAATGGTCAAAGCGAAACATATTTGGGATTTGAAAAAGACAGTTTAAGGCTAGATGGAATAACCATAAGTCTACATTTAAACTGGAAAACCTAAAAAAATTGTACAAAACTGGCTAGCCACGTATAAAAATTGAAATTACGATATGGAAAAGACCCCGATATAATTTAGAATATAATAATAACAGCCAAACATTACAACGGCGGTAAAATAAGATTTTGCCAAAAGGAAAAACTGGCTATTATATTATTTCCAAACAAAAATGAATTACTAAATGAAAGAACAGAAATTATGTCCAAGTGTAACCATACCAAAAAATACCTACTAGGATCATACACTCATGGATGAAAGTGTTCTAAGACCTTGAAGTAACTTCTCCTAATTTTGGAAATTGCGCGTTCATAAAAGTTTAAAAAAAAACAGTAAAATCAGTAATTGTAAATCACCTAAATACACCGAAAAGTAGAAAACTGGGTCGCGAAATAACTCGTTTACAAATTAAAGCAAAATATAGAATACATATATAACGTCCAAATTTTTTTAAATCGGATATCAATTTACCATAATGGTCATCCAATTTAAGCAAATTTGAATTTGTTATATGTAATAAATGTTGGTACTCTACATCAATAAATTTAATTACATGGAGCCCTCTGGCTGAATCAGTGTAAATATTTAATATTAATAGTACCATTTCAGATTTACCCCCCGATACACACAGAGACACAGAGACACAGAGAAACACACACACACACACACACACACACACACACACACACACACATATATATATATATGTTATTAAACGGTTATAGCTCATAGTTTAAACCAATAAACAATTGTATTTCAAGAAAGTGCTTTATATACCAGTAAAGAAAAAAATAAAACATCAAGATTTAGCATGTAGAGCTTTTAAATATAAAATTAATGATCTGCATAATTTTAATATATATATATATAGTCATCCGCAAACAGATCTGTGTTGCTGTATCATAGCTCATCAGTACGGTTAGACAGCCGAATTCTTTTTACCCAGGATTGAACCCCGAACCCGACCGAATTGGCGTCAGTCGGCGGATTCTACCTCTGAGCTACATGCGCTCGTTAGAAGATATATATATATATATATATATATATATATATTGTGTGTGTGTGTGTGTGTGTGTGTGTGTGTGTGTGTGTGTGTGTGTGTGTGTTGTTCCTCCGAGTTTTCTTTTTTTTTTTAACCAATTCAGTTATACTTTATCCATTGGCAAGTGTAGAATTTTATTTTACCTGTAACTGAATATGTGTAGAGTTTATGTATGTAGGGTCATGTGTGTGTTATATTCCGAACACAGCAAGAAACGCATTGTTTCCGTGCTCATAATTGATATTAAGAGTTTAGCATTATATACATATATATATTTATATATATATATGTTTCCTTATCTGTTGCACGTATACACACACACACACACACACACACACACACACACATATATATATATATATATATACATATATATATATATATATATATATATATATTATCAAAAACATAATAGGTAGAAATGTTAATCCCATTAACAGTAATAATATAAAAATTAATCTCATCATATATTTTTTCAAAATTTAAAGCAATTGATCTCATAATCTCTAATAATCCTGGTACTAGATCCCCGACAAAAAACAAAAACAAAAAACAATGTAGTATATCATTTTTTCATGCCCGCTTCGATACTCCTAATAAATCCATTACATACATTTGGTTTACTGCAACCACGCTCTCCCGTAAACCTACCTGTTGTCTTTCTGATCTGAGTGTTATTAAACAACATTTCTTGGATACGCATAGGCATGTACGTAATGTTTAACATATATTAATCGATGACGCAACAATACTCATACATACACACAGTAAAAATAATCTTCGGATAATAGAAGCCATCTACATTAAAACAAAGCAACCCACACTCAACAAAATTACATTTAAACAAGTCACAACGCATTACATTTCATCTAGACATAAGATTCTGGTGTTAATATTTCGGTCACTCACGTAGTAAGACATCATAAAGTCTCATCATGAATTTACGACCTACATTTCCGTGACATACCATCTCTTAGCAATCCTCTATAAGATATCATCTTTGATGATGACTATCTCTGTCTAAATGTCCATATAACCCCTTTGAAGTTTGCTTATGTGAGCCGAAAGATGGGATCAAGGACCAGATTAATTAAACAATATCATAATGCTAAATTATTTTTCTCTTTATTTTCACCAGAAATAAAAGACACAATACGATGTTTATAATGGCTCATGACTAAACATAATAGGCATTCATTGTCTGTTATATTTAAAATTATATTACACACACACACACACACACACACACACACACACACACACACACACACACACACACACATATATATATATATATATATGTATATATCTATATATATATATATATATATATATATATATATAAGTTGGTAGACAAACATATTCGGGTTTCTAGTTATCGGATTGATAGGGTAATTTGATTTATGGCAACCTCCTATCTTCAGAGATCATAACGTATTTTTCTTACAAACATTTCTTTCATTCTAACCTGAAGAAGGCGAACACAGGAGACATTCCTTCTTCGAAACTTGTCGCTTATAATTTTTCCACTCTATCTCATAATGTTCAGGTTTTTTGCTACTATTATACATACTAAACACAAAGACACCCCCCCATATATATATATATATATATATATATATATATATATATATATAGTCGTCCGAAGACAGATCTGTTTCGCTCTATCACAGCTCATCAGTACGGTTACACTCCGATTGCTTTTAATCCAGGATTATATATATATATATATATATATATATATATATATATATATATATTTGAGGCAGATGTTATTAAATTAAACAGATATTTTGTGTTGATCAATTTTATTAATCGACTTTTCTAAATTACGAAAAATCTGTCTCAGTTAAGTAGGAAATTTAATCATAAATTGTTCTCTGTTCATTTCCAAAGAATTCATATTTAAACAAATATGTATAAATAAAAACAATTATAATTTAGGACCCCGCGTCCCCAAATGTATAAAAACAATTCACAAAAAACACGTCACACCTTGGCAACGTCGCAACTGTCTTTGCCTACACCGGAACACTGCCTATATCACAATGTTCTTTGCCTACGTCACAACACTCTTTGCCTACGTCACTGACCAGTTTTACGAAACTCACAATTTGTGTCACTCTATCAAAACGATGACTTAAGTCGAAAAACTGGATCATATTTCTTCCGTAAAGGAAAAAGTCGATCATAATTGACACAAAATGTCTGTTGTTATATATATATATATATATATATATATAATTTATCGAGGCAGTAAATAATTTTCTAAATATATACTGTTAAATATAAGAGACAATGAATGTCTATTATGTTTAATCATGAGCCGTTCTAAACGTCGTAGTTTGGCTTTAATTTCAGTTGAAAATAAAGACAAAAATTATCCAACATTTGGATAATTTTTTATTAATTTGGTTCTAAACTTTAGAACGGCTCATGATTAAACATAATAGACATTCATTGTCTCTCATATTTAACAATATATATATATATATATATATATATAACTAGTTACTTTTGGGTCATAATTAAATTAGACCAGTGCAGAGTTGTATTAGAATGTGTTCAATACAATTATATTGTAGGACTTTTCAATATTTTTCATTTGGAAATGAGTTATTTCTGAGACCCCGGTTTCAACTTTTCGGTATCTTCGGGCGATTTACAACAACTGATTTTACCATTTTTCAAACGATCGAACAGGAAGTTTTTACGGACTGGCAACTGGAATTTTCAAACAACCGAAAAAATTTTATAATTAGGGAGGAGTTATTTAAGGATCTTAGAACACTCTTATCCGTGTCTATATAATCCTAGTGACTATTTATGGGTATGATTACATTTGGACATAATTTCTGATCTTTCATTTAGTATTTTTTTGTTCTGGCAGAAACATAGTAAGTAAATTTTTCCTCTTGGCACAATCTGCATCCGTTACCACCGTCGTATGGTTTGGTATTTTTCACTATGCTCCAAATTATATCAGGGTCTCTTTCATATTTCAATTTTAATTTCCATACGTGGCTAGACAGTTTGGTATAATATTTGAGGTTTTCCAGTTTAAATGTAGATTTATGATTATTCCATCTGATTTTAAAACTGTCTTTGGCAAATGCTAAATATGTTTTACTTTGACCATTTATGTCAGGTACCTCGGATGTGCGTTGTGGTACAGTGAATATCGGCTTCGGAACGAGAAGCCGGGGAGCCGAGTTCGAATTCCAGTTGAATCCATTGTATTCACTTACGCGCAAATGCCCTTGGGAAAGGTATTAATCCGTCTCTTCCTTCCAGTTATGGGTTAAATAGCAGGACAGATTGAGTTCTATAGCCTTGGTCAGCAACAAGTCTACCGCAGAAAACAATGGCAACCTACTGCGGGATAATCTTCTGCCCAGTCAGTCATGTCTCTTTCGAGATATGATCGCCCAAGCGTGTATCACGTATGGCACTTAACTAACTGAATGACCTCTGCTTTGTAAATAACCCCTTCTGTATTGCAAAGTCCGTTAAGTGGGCATTTCTTTCTGTCCCTACAGTTACATTCCTTTTTAATAATGTTATTTTGTAGGTTGTTTAGGTTTCTGGCGTTTTGTTCTTTTATGTAATTTTTTAAATTACTAGTTCAGTTATAACTTAATTTGACTGAATTTCTATAAAACTTATTTAATTCTGAGTTTTTTAGGAAGTGTTTATTGATTTATACTATCGCCCGGTTCACACTCTACCCACGTCTTTTGAACAGGTGAAGAGGCACATCCCTTGTTTCCTGTTTAGGATGTTGTTCCCGGCTTTTTCTTTCTTTTTCCCCAATCTTCTTTCACTTTCTTCTTTTCTCTTTTTTTTTATTCTCAATTGGAGTAGATAGACTTAACTATCGCTCGGTTCACACTCCACCCACGTCTTTTGAACAGGTGAAGAGGTTCATCCTTTGTTTCCTGTTTAGGATGTGGTTCCCGGCTTTCTTTTTTTCCTATCATTCTACTCTTAAGTAGCCCCATGCGCATCAGTGCCGTCACCGCCTTGCTTGGGGTGATATGATTAAAAAAAAAATTAAAAACAATATATGTTCTTTTCTTAATTTTTACTTCTAAATTGAACGGTGGGTTGAACCAAATGATTTCTATTATTATTTTTTGTTTGTTTGGCTGGAGTTTGTATTCTAAATGGCCAGATTTTTTAAAGACATTTTTATAATCTTTTTTTAAAAATATTACTAGCAGTATAGCCCGGCGTTGCTCGGGCGTAATGAAAGCTTTAAAACTAATCCATGGTCCTGGAGTTCAGACTCTTTGGACGTTGGCACGAAAAACTAAAAAGCAATAGTTGTTTCCAGTTATGCAATTTTCTAAACTACTACTACAATTATAGCTTAATTTGATTGAATTTCTATTGAACATTTTTTTAAATTCTGAGGTTTTGTTAAATGTTTATTGGTTAATTTAAAAAAAATATTTGTCCTATCTTGGTTTAAAAAACAAAACGCCAGAAACCTATATAACACCATACAAAATAACATTATTGACATGAAATGAATTTTGATCGTGAGAAGATGTCTAACGTTACTATGATCCTTATGCTGTTTACTAACGTGTTTTCGAATACCAAAATACTAGCAAAATCAAATAGTAAAAACAGACTTATAAACCTAGAACGTATACACATACAATAAAAACAATCATCTATAAATCATTCTGAAATGTATAGAGGAAAAAAAAAACACTCACGTTTTACCTCGACTACGTCACAACACTCTTTGCCTCCGTCACAACACTCTTTGCCTCCGTCATAACACTCTTTGCCTCCGTCACTACACTGACCAATTTGTCTCTTTACTTACCCTAATGGTGATTTAAGAAACACGAAATCATGGGCCATACTTCTTCTGAAGTGAACATTGGACAATTTCTGATAGAATTTCCGCCTTATATGAGTAGAATTATTCGTAATTTGGAAAAGCTGCTGAAGAAAATTAATCGACACAAAATGTATGGTGTACTTAATAATATCTGCCTTAAAGAAAATTTAAATACATATATATATATATATATATATATATATATATATATATATATATATATTAGGAAAAACAGTAATTTTGGCACTAAAAACTTAATCTGCCATATTTTCTATCACTTTAAACTTTATTTTTAAGGGAATACTCATATTTGATAAGATTCCATTTATTTATTAAACAGTATATTAATTTATTTTTGCCTACTAGCCTGAATGCATTAAAATTTCTATTAAAAATAAATGTATGCTAACTGGCAGGATTCTTACCTTCGTCCTTCTGGGTAGAAGGAGTTGTTAAATCAGTGTCACCCAGAGAAACAATCACTCAAGTGAGGTCGAAATTCTGTCTCTAAGCAAAACTTCTCTCGTCGTAGATTTCTCGAAATTTTTCATATCTGCATAGTTTCGTATTTAATGTAAACAAAAGGATTTTTCTAATGAGCGTAATGGATTTTTGTTAATTTTTTATTCACATAATTTTTTTTTTAAATAATGGTGTGGTCCCAAGCAAAGCATTTTACTGCCACTGTTATGCAGGGGTTATTACATAGGAGGAATGTTATGAGAAAGAGTGACAGGTTACAAGGGATGTCAGGAAGTGGGTAAGAGAATGATGTCTGACCATAAGTGAGGGATCAGTTTATATATTGATTGTAATGTAGAATTGATCCCCCACTTTATATCCATATTATAATAGTATAGAAATGTTTTATTCTTTCTATAATCATATCGTTCCAAGCAAGGCATTTTACTGCCACTGTTTTGCAGGGGGGTTACATAGGAGGAAAGTTATGAGAAAGAGGGACAGGTTATAGATTGTGTCAGGAAGTGGGTAAGAGAAGGATGTCTGACCATAAGATAAGGGATCAGTTTATATATTAATTGTAATGTAGAATTGATCCCCCACTTTATATCCATATTATAATAGTACAGAAATGTTTTATTCTTTCTGTAATCATATCGTTCCAAGCAAGACATTTTACTGCCACTGTTTTGCAGGGGGTTACATAGGAGGAAAGTTATGAGAAAGAGCGACAGGTTACAAGGGATGTCAGGAAGATGGTATGAGAATGAAGAGAATACTGATGAGAGTTGGGTGGACGGAGAAAAAAGCATGAGAGAGAGGATGTAAGTTAGTGAGACAGAAGATGACTATTGACTTTACATTTGAATTCTTGAAGATTGTACTTGTCCGGAAAGCAAGTAAGCGGAAAGGAATTTCACAGGAGGGAAGTGCGAGAAAAGAAACTGGTGGAGTAGAATTTGCGTTTACAATTTATCAGTTTCACAGTAAAAGGGTGGGACCTAGTTGCTAATCTTGTGGCTCGAGGAAATTCATATATAGGGGGTACCAGTGAGCTAAGTTCATCGGAGCAGAAGCCGTGAAAGTATTTGTAGAAGAGACACAGGGAAGCCGCACTGCGTCGGTGAGAAAGCGATTGTATCCTAGCTGTCAAGTCGGGATCGATCACATTACAGATTCTCCGCTGGATTTGTTCAAGGACATCTAAGTGGATAGCAAGAGCACCCGACCATATATGCCAACAATATTCAATGCACGGGTGGATGGTAGATTTGTATATGTGCAGGATTGTTTCGGACGGGAAAAAACTTCCTGGCCCTACACAGAGAACCGACCTTCTTAGCAGCGGATTTAGCTGTGGATTCTTTATATAGTTATACCACTTGAGGTCTGATGTGAGTGTTAATCTGAGGAGGCGCAGTGTTTTACTTTCAGGGAGACTAGCCTGATCAATGCTAAAGTCACTGGTGCCCCCACCCACAAGAATTTACTCGTGCGACCAGACTGGCAACAAGGTCCCACACATTTACCATTAGATCAACCAAATGCAGCCGACAATTCTACTTCACCAGCTTCTTTTCTCGCACTTCCCGCCTGTGGAACTCCCTTCCATATACTTGCTTTCCTGACGGCTAGAACCTCCAGAAATTTAAATGCAATGTCAATACCCATCTCTTATCCACTTGACTCCAATCTTTTCTACATCACCTCATATATCTTGTTCTTTTCCTTTCTCTCTACCTTCGCAAATGTCTTCACACCTGTGTTCCCATCCTTCTCTTGCCCTTTCTCTGACACCCACTGTAACTTGTTTGTCTTTCTCTTCACCCTCCTCCTGTCTATACTTTTACTCTTATATAGCCCACTGCGCATCAGTGGCAGTACCACCTTGCTTGGGGGAAACGATTACCAAAATCAACTTATGTTTATTAATTACAAATACGTTTATTTCTTAACATAATAATAAAATTTTAATAATCACGTTTTAATCATTAAGTTTTACACGTTTATTAATTAACTTAATAATAAAATTTTAATAATCACGTTTTAATCATTAAGTTTTACACGTTTATTAATTAACTTAATAATAAAATTTTAATAATCACGTTTTAATCATTAAGTTTTACACGTTTATTAATTAACTTAATAATAAAATTTTAATAATCACGTTTTAATCATTAAGTTTTACACGTTTATTAATTAACTTAATAATAAAATTTTAATAATCACGTTTTACTCATTAAGTTTTACACGTTTATTAATTAACTTAATAATAAAATTTTAATAATCACGTTTTAATCATTAAGTTTTACACGTTTATTAATTAACTTAATAATTAAGTTTATTAATGAACGTAATGAATTTTTTTAAAGTTTTTATTAACTTTTGTTAATAATTATTTTGTTAATAATTCTTTTATTTTTTTATTTTACAATAAATTTTTTTGTTGATAATTTTTTTAAAATTAATTTTTATTAATTTTACAGATGATTTTGCCACTTCAAACGTTCTTTTTACTGGATACTTGTATTTGAATAGACGTTCCGTTTATTAAAGAGTTTTTATTTATTGTCGTCGGTTGTGGGTGCGTAGTCATTCAGATAAATAGAGAAACCACCACTAGAAATCGTGCATATTTCTGTTTGGCTTTTTGTTATTATTTTAAGAAACTCTTTATATTATCGACAATATTTTTCTCATCGCAGTCGTTATTGTCATTAAAAATACATTTATTTTAACCACGACTGTCCTCTTCACTAAATCTCGTATAATAATAATAATAATAATAATAATAATAATAATAATAATAATAATTATTATTATTATTATTATTATTATTATTATTACGAGCAATATTTAAACTGGTGCACTCGCGTTCGCTTTTATGTCTTTTGTCAATCAGGACGAATTTGTGTTATTTGTCTGCCGCCCTTCTCTTTTCCACACCCATTTCCTGTTTCTGCGAGATGCCTCAGAGCAAAAGACGACGTGGAAAAGCATTTTCCTTGAATGTCTTGGAGACTTCCTGGTTTTTTTTATTCCAAGTCAGAATCACAAAATGGAAACTTTCTTGAAGAAACGTAAAGCAAAAAAAAAATAAAAAATAAAAAAATCTGCTGGTGTTTGGGGAAGATGGTGGGGAGCATGGGATGAAATTATTTACGATAAAAGTGGAAAATAAAAAAAAAAGACTAAGATTTAGATCTGCAATAAAAAGAGGGAAGGAAGACAAAAAGAGAGAGAGAGAAGTGAAGAAAGAAGAATTAAAAATAAAATAAAACCTTGTGTTGTATATAACCTAAGTTAGCCATGTAATTAAGCCAGATACGCATCACTCATTTGATCTAAATTTTTATCTAAGTACGATGGCAAACAATGGACAATTTGATCATCGGAAAAATCTTCTTCTTTGTTTCATGAAATGCTCAAAATCTGATTTAATACCAAATATAACAATTTATGGGACGTGCGGGTAGCAATCAATCAGGCTGAGTTCTACCGAGCCTTCTCTGTTCCCTTCGCACTAATGCCCTCGGGGAAGAGATGAACAAATTTCTTCCCTTCACATCTCAGCTAAGAGTTTAAAATGCATGTTAATCTGGACTCACTAACCTTTTGTGGCACTCAGCCTAGCAAAATTTTTCCGAATTCAAAACCGGTGGAGAACGCAACGAGCAAACTCTCTAGTACGTTAGCAGAGAGTCCCGGTTAATTCACAAATGAAAACGAAGTTTGTAGAGCGCCATGATCACCCACGTCCGGAAGGAATAAAGACAGCTCTGAATTCAAAACCGCGGATAAGAAAAACGAGCAAAACACCCTGATACCTGAGCAAAAAATTAATGCCAATTCACTAATAAAAAGGAAACGGAGAATGTGGAGAGCCATGATCCGAACGGGATAAAAACAGCTCTGAATTCAAACTTTAAAAAAGTAACGGGTAAATCACATTAATATCTTTCCAGAAAATTCATAGTCAATTCACAAATAAAAGGGAAAAGAAACTCGTGGAGAGCCATGATCACCATAGTCAATTCACAAATAAAATGAAAAAGAAGCTTGTGGAGAGCAATGATCGCCTACGCTTGGAGGGTATAAAACAACTCAGAATTCAAAACCAGTGAGAAGGCAATTGGTAAATAACTTTATTACCATTTAAAAGAATTCATGTCAATTCACAAATAAAATGAAAATGGAGCTTGTGGAGGGCCATGATTACCTACGCTCGGAAGGTATAATGACAACTCAGAATTCAAAACCAGTGAGAAGGCAATTGGTAAATAACTTTATTACCATTTAAAAGAATTCATGTCAATTCACAAATAAAATGAAAATGGAGCTTGTGGAGGACCATGATTACCTACGCTCGGAAGGTATAATGACAACTCAGAATTCAAAACCAGTGAGAAGGCAATTGGTAAATAACTTTATTACCATTTAAAAGAATTCATGTCAATTCACAAATAAAATGAAAATGGAGCTTGTGGAGGGCCATGATTACCTACGCTCGGAAGGTATAATGACAACTCAGAATTCAAAACCAGTGAGAAGGCAATTGGTAAATAACTTTATTACCATTTAAAAGAATTCATGTCAATTCACAAATAAAATGAAAATGGAGCTTGTGGAGGGCCATGATTACCTACGCTCGGAAGGTATAATGACAACTCAGAATTCAAAACCAGTGAGAAGGCAATTGGTAAATAACTTTATTACCATTTAAAAGAATTCATGTCAATTCACAAATAAAATGAAAATGGAGCTTGTGGAGGGCCATGATTACCTAGGCTCGGAAGGTATAATGACAACTCAGAATTCAAAACCAGTGAGAAGGCAATTGGTAAATAACTTTATTACCATTTAAAAGAATTCATGTCAATTCACAAATAAAATGAAAATGGAGCTTGTGGAGGGCCATGATTACCTAGGCTCGGAAGGTATAATGACAACTCAGAATTCAAAACCAGTGAGAAGGCAATTGGTAAATAACTTTATTACCATTTAAAAGAATTCATGTCAATTCACAAATAAAATGAAAATGGAGCTTGTGGAGGGCCATGATTACCTAGGCTCGGAAGGTATAATGACAACTCAGAATTCAAAACCAGTGAGAAGGCAATTGGTAAATAACTTTATTACCATTTAAAAGAATTCATGTCAATTCACAAATAAAATGGAAAAGGAGCTTGTGGAGGGCCATGATTACCTACGCTCGGAAGGTATAATGACAGCTCAGAATTCAAAACCAGTGAGAAGGCAATTGGTAAATAACTTTATTACCATTTAAAAGAATTCATGTCAATTCACAAATAAAATGGAAAAGGAGATTATGGAGAGCCATGATCACTTAGGTATTTTGTAAAAAGTGAAGCCCAATTCTTACATCAAAAAGAAAAGATGTATCATTGTTGATTTTTTTCTTTTAATTTCTGGCTAATATTTAATTTACTGTCAGGTTTGTTTAACTACCCTTAGCGCTACATATTCTATACTCAATTTAGTTTCTCCTCAACTCATTTAATTATTAATCAGTCAGTTAAGTGCCACACGTGATACATGCTTGGGGCGATCATGTCTCAAAAGAGACATGACTGACTGGGCAGAATATTATCCCGCAGTAGGTTGCCATTGCTTCCTGCGGTATACTGGTTGCCAGCCAAGGCTATAGAACCCAATCTGTCCTATCATTTAATTCATAACTTTATTTTTAATCGTATCACCCCAAGCAAGGCGGTAACGCCACTGATGTACAGGGGGCTACGTAATAGTGAAAAGATTGGAAAAGAGAAAGCCAGAAACCACATCCTAAACAGGGGACAAGGGATGAGCCTCTTAACCTGTTCAATAGACGTGGGTGGAGTGTGAACCGGGCGATAGATAGATCTATCTACTCCAATTGAAAAAACAAAAATAAAAACAAAGTGAGAAGATTGTAAAAGAGAAAGCCGGAAACCACATACTAAACAAGGAGCAAGGGATAAGCCTCTTAACCTGTTCAATAGACATGGGTGGAGTGTGAACCGGGCGATAGATAGATCTATCTACTCCAATTGATCTATCTACTCCAAGTAATCTATCTACTCCAAGAGAGAGACAGATTAATACCTTTCCCAAAAGTATTTGTGCGTCAGTGAATGCAAGGAATTCAACTGGAATTAGAACTCAGCACCCCGATTTGTCGTTCCGAGTCGATATCCACTGCCCCACAACGTAAACTGATCCAAAAACCGAAGTGTACCTACACCCTTGCGTAAATAATTGAAAAACTTTTTACTTTTCTTTCACCATATCGTCAGTTTTAGACCCACTGGAGTGACAGGGTGTAATCGATTTTTGTTTTTTCCTCATATTAAGTTATTTGCATGGTGTGCAGTAATATGAATCTGTTGTCAGGGTGTATGATGAAATTTGTTTGGCCTTGAATAATATTGCGTCATCCCTGATTGCATTAGACACTTTTGTCTCGATTGTCGATTAGTTGTCCTACGGCCGTTGTCTGCGATAGATGTTACTCCAAGAAAGCGTACGAAAATTGTAACGCTACATGAATACACTGGCAAGCCTTCCAGAGAGATCGTGGATATTATTGGTGTCATCATTTCAACTGTCAGTCGTGAGACGAAGAAACAAATTGGATCCATCAGACCAGAACATAAAGAAAGTTGCTGTCGGAAGAGAAAAACAACGCCAAGCGACGACGTATAAGTGATCAGGGATAAGTGTGAAAGATCCTAGGAAGACATTCGTTTTGTTTCAGTTATGGAACTGAGGAAATTAAGTCGATGATTTTCACAAAAGCTTTATATTTGAATAATTCTATGAGAGTTTTAAAACGGACATTTTAGAAGTATACATTCATATAATATAGACTAATCTATATATATATAAGGCAATCTGTGAGTCTGTGTGTGACTGTTCCCTATGCACGCCTACATATTTTAAAGCTACGCCATTCAAACTTTCTAAGGACACATATCTACAGGGAAACCAGGTGGACACATACATTTTGAGTTTAAGTTCAGCAATTTTCCCTTTCACACTTTTTGGCCAATGGACACAATTGTTTACATTTGCTCCGTAAAACTTCTAAGATCTAAGATGGTTGCTAAATTACGTCACAGAAATAAAATCACACGTGTCAAACGCAACTAAAATATTTTTTTATTAAATTAAAAATTAAATAAATAAAATAAACCTTTATATTTAATTCTTACTCCGACGTTTTAAAAATTCATTTGGTCAACAAAAAAATTTTGAAACAAAAGAAATTTTTTTTTTAAAGTGTTTTTCAAACAAAAACAAAATATGTCAAATAAAAAGTGGCATCTTCTCCTACTACTAAAATATTCTGAGTTGCACGGGCAACGCCGGGTTACGATGCTGGTATATATTAAAACAAAGTGGGAGGAAGAGGAAATGTAAAAACAAAAATTATTCACACTGATATAATAGATCGAAAAATATCAAAAAAACAAAAGCCAAAAAAAATGTTAACTGAAATATCGCACTTCGCTCTTTAAAATTCAATCGAGGGCAAACATATACCGTATATTTCTACATATAAAGCAATCGGTCGATAAAATGGGACCCAAATTTTTTTCTGATTTTATCCGTAATATAAGACCACACACTAGGATCCATATAACGAAACTGTGAATGATAATGTTTACGATGAGCTGTTTGCTTTAGATGGCAATAATCATAGTAATATTGAAGGTTTTTAAATTATGTTTGTTTATGTATCGTATTTTTTGTTCTTTTCTGTTTCCATTTTATAATGAGAAATACAGATTTTATGGCATCTTGAATGTTTTGCTGCTTAACATTGCAAAATAAAATAACGAATAATGTATGTTATTGAATTATTTTTTAACAATATATACGGTGTTTTTGCATGTTATAAAAAATATTATTAAAACACTACAATGATAATGAATTTTTAAAAAAATTCTAATTAAAATTCATTATCATTGTAGAGTTAGATAACATTTTGTATGAGGGTCATTCAATACATAAGGTGAATGCTTCGGTATAAAGACTTTTAATACAGATAGAAGCTTACATTTTTTTAAATTTTTCAACATAGTCTCCCAGACACTTTTCCCATCTGTGCACAAGCTTCCGTATCCCCTCAGCGTAAAAATCTTTGAACTGATGTCTCAGCCAATCACTCACAGCACTTTTGACTTCATCGTCACTTTCAAACTTCGTACCTCTCGTGAACGCTTTCAAGGGACCAAACAGGTGAAAGCCTGAAGGAGTAAGGTCTGGGCTGTAAGGTGGATGACAACTCGACCCTCTTCCCTTTGTGCTCTGCAGTAAGCATCTTTGGCACCCACCGGCAGCTGACCTTCGAGTAGGCAAGGTCATCATGAACAATTTTGTGTGCTGTCCCAACAGATAGGCTCAAAGTCCTTACAATGTCATCCACTGTCACCCTTCTGTCAGACTGAATAAGGTCATTGATTGATTCGATCACCTCAGGTGAACTCACTTTTGTAGGCCTCCCAGGCCTGTCTTGATCCTTAACGCTGCTCCGTCCTTCTTTAAGCAATTTAGCCCAGTTGTAGACATTTCTTTTGGCTGAAACATGTGGCACCATACACAGTTGACATTCTCCCATGAATTTAAACTGGTTTGCACTCTTCAGCAACCAAAAACTTGATAACTGACCTCTGTTCAATCCTGGAGCATGCTTCTTGGTCGACCGTATTTGTTAATCTCCAAAACTTTCAAAGTTTTTCAATCTGCAAAAAAATTTAAATCCCTTTGAAAAAGAAGTAAAATATTTTTTTTTTAAAGTAAGCTTCTATCTTTATTAGAAGTCCTTATACTGAACAGTTAACCTTATTTATTGAATGACCCTCGTATGGCATGCAAAAATACCGTATAATGTATATTGTTGAAAAATAATTCAGTAAAATTATCCGGTCTTTTATTTTGCAGTGTTGAGTTGCCATAAAATCTGTGGATTGTATCTTATCTTAAATGTTGTTATTTAACACCACAATGATAATGAATTTTAATTAGAAAAATAGATTTTATGTTATCGCAAATATTGTTATTCAATACCACAATGATAATTAATTTTAATTAGAAAAATAGATTTTATGTTATAGCAAACATTGTTATTCAATACCACAATGATAATGAATTTTAATAAGAAAAATAGATTTTATGTTATCGCAAATGTTGTTATTCAATACCACAATGATAATGAATTTTAATTAGAAAAATAGATTTTATGTTATCGCAAATATTGTTATTCAATACCACAATGATAATGAATTTTAATTAGAAAAATAGATTTTATGTTATCGCAAACATTGTTATTCAATACCACAATGATAATGAATTTTAATTAGAAAAATAGATTTTATGTTATCGCAAACATTGTTATTCAATACCACAACGATAATGAATTTTAATTATAAAAATAGATTTTATGTTATAGCAAACATTGTTATTCAATACCACAATGATAATGAATTTTAATTAGAAAAATAGATTTTATGTTATCGCAAACATTGTTATTCAATACCACAACGATAATGAATTTTAATTATAAAAATAGATTTTATGTTATCGCAAATATTGTTATTCAATATCACAATGATAATGAACTTCAATTAGAAAAATAGATTTTATGTTATCGCAAATATTGTTATTCAATACCACAATGATAATTAATTTTAATTAGAAAAATAGATTTTATGTTATCGCAAACATTGTTATTCAATACCACAATGATAATGAATTTTAATTAGAAAAATAGATTTTATGTTATAGCAAACATTGTTATTCAATAGCACAATGATAATGAATTTTAATTAGAAAAATAGATTTTATGTTATCGCTAATATTGTTATTCAATACCACAATGATAATGAATTTTAATTAGAAAAATAGATTTTATGTTATCGCAAATATTGTTATTCAATATCACAATGATAATGAACTTCAATTAGAAAAATAGATTTTATGTTATCGCAAATATTTTTGTTCAATACCACAATGATAATGAATTTTAATTAGAAAAATAGATTTTATGTTATAGCAAATATTGTTATTCAATACCACAATGATAATGAATTTTAATAAGAAAAATAGATTTTATGTTATCGCAAATATTGTTATTCAATACCACAATGATAATTAATTTTAATTAGAAAAATAGATTTTATGTTATCGCAAATATTGTTATTCAATACCACAATGATAATGAATTTTAATTAGAAAAATAGATTTTATGTTATCGCAAATATTGTCATTCAATACCACAATGATAATGAATTTTAATTAGAAAAATAGATTTTATGTTATCGCAAACATTGTTATTCAATACCACAATGATAATGAATTTTAATTAGAAAAATAGATTTTATATTATCGCAAATATTGTTATTCAATACCACAATGATAATGAATTTTAATTAGAAAAATAGATTTTATGTTATCGCAAACATTGTTATTCAATACCACAATGATAATGAATTTTAATTAGAAAAATAGATTTTATGTTATAGCAAACATTGTTATTCAATAGCACAATGATAATGAATTTTAATTAGAAAAATAGATTTTATGTTATCGCAAATATTGTTATTCAATACCACAATGATAATGAATTTTAATTAGAAAAATAGATTTTATGTTATAGCAAACATTGTTATTCAATAGCACAATGATAATGAATTTTAATTAGAAAAATAGATTTTATGTTATCGCTAATATTGTTATTCAATACCACAATGATAATGAATTTTAATTAGAAAAATAGATTTTATGTTATCGCAAATATTGTTATTCAATATCACAATGATAATGAACTTCAATTAGAAAAATAGATTTTATGTTATCGCAAATATTTTTGTTCAATACCACAATGATAATGAATTTTAATTAGAAAAATAGATTTTATGTTATAGCAAATATTGTTATTCAATACCACAATGATAATGAATTTTAATAAGAAAAATAGATTTTATGTTATCGCAAATATTGTTATTCAATACCACAATGATAATTAATTTTAATTAGAAAAATAGATTTTATGTTATCGCAAATATTGTTATTCAATACCACAATGATAATGAATTTTAATTAGAAAAATAGATTTTATGTTATCGCAAATATTGTCATTCAATACCACAATGATAATGAATTTTAATTAGAAAAATAGATTTTATGTTATCGCAAACATTGTTATTCAATACCACAATGATAATGAATTTTAATTAGAAAAATAGATTTTATGTTATCGCAAACATTGTTATTCAATACCACAATGATAATGAATTTTAATTAGAAAAATAGATTTTATATTATCGCAAATATTGTTATTCAATACCACAATGATAATGAATTTTAATTAGAAAAATAGATTTTATGTTATCGCAAACATTGTTATTCAATACCACAATGATAATGAATTTTAATTAGAAAAATAGATTTTATGTTATCGCAAATATTGTTATTCAATACCACAATGATAATTAATTTTAATTAGAAAAATAGATTTTATGTTATAGCAAACATTGTTATTCAATACCACAATGATAATGAATTTTAATAAGAAAAATAGATTTTATGTTATCGCAAATGTTGTTATTCAATACCACAATGATAATGAATTTTAATTAGAAAAATAGATTTTATGTTATCGCAAATATTGTTATTCAATACCACAATGATAATGAATTTTAATTAGAAAAATAGATTTTATGTTATCGCAAACATTGTTATTCAATACCACAATGATAATGAATTTTAATTAGAAAAATAGATTTTATGTTATCGCAAACATTGTTATTCAATACCACAACGATAATGAATTTTAATTATAAAAATAGATTTTATGTTATAGCAAACATTGTTATTCAATACCACAATGATAATGAATTTTAATTAGAAAAATAGATTTTATGTTATCGCAAACATTGTTATTCAATACCACAACGATAATGAATTTTAATTATAAAAATAGATTTTATGTTATTGCAAATATTGTTATTCAATATCACAATGATAATGAACTTCAATTAGAAAAATAGATTTTATGTTATCGCAAATATTGTTATTCAATACCACAATGATAATTAATTTTAATTAGAAAAATAGATTTTATGTTATCGCAAACATTGTTATTCAATACCACAATGATAATGAATTTTAATTAGAAAAATAGATTTTATGTTATAGCAAACATTGTTATTCAATAGCACAATGATAATGAATTTTAATTAGAAAAATAGATTTTATGTTATCGCTAGTATTGTTATTCAATACCACAATGATAATGAATTTTAATTAGAAAAATAGATTTTATGTTATCGCAAATATTGTTATTCAATATCACAATGATAATGAATTTTAATTAGAAAAATAGATTTTATGTTATCGCAAATATTTTTGTTCAATACCACAATGATAATGAATTTTAATTAGAAAAATAGATTTTATGTTATAGCAAATATTGTTATTCAATACCACAATGATAATGAATTTTAATAAGAAAAATAGATTTTATGTTATCGCAAATATTGTTATTCAATACCACAATGATAATTAATTTTAATTAGAAAAATAGATTTTATGTTATCGCAAATATTGTTATTCAATACCACAATGATAATGAATTTTAATTAGAAAAATGGATTTTATGTTATCGCAAATATTGTCATTCAATACCACAATGATAATGAATTTTAATTAGAAAAATAGATTTTATGTTATCGCAAACATTGTTATTCAATACCACAATGATAATGAATTTTAATTAGAAAAATAGATTTTATATTATCGCAAATATTGTTATTCAATACCACAATGATAATGAATTTTAATTAGAAAAATAGATTTTATGTTATCGCAAACATTGTTATTCAATACCACAATGATAATGAATTTTAATTAGAAAAATAGATTTTATGTTATAGCAAACATTGTTATTCAATAGCACAATGATAATGAATTTTAATTAGAAAAATAGATTTTATGTTATCGCAAATATTGTTATTCAATACCACAATGATAATGAATTTTAATTAGAAAAATAGATTTTATGTTATAGCAAACATTGTTATTCAATAGCACAATGATAATGAATTTTAATTAGAAAAATAGATTTTATGTTATCGCTAATATTGTTATTCAATACCACAATGATAATGAATTTTAATTAGAAAAATAGATTTTATGTTATCGCAAATATTGTTATTCAATATCACAATGATAATGAACTTCAATTAGAAAAATAGATTTTATGTTATCGCAAATATTTTTGTTCAATACCACAATGATAATGAATTTTAATTAGAAAAATAGATTTTATGTTATAGCAAATATTGTTATTCAATACCACAATGATAATGAATTTTAATAAGAAAAATAGATTTTATGTTATCGCAAATATTGTTATTCAATACCACAATGATAATTAATTTTAATTAGAAAAATAGATTTTATGTTATCGCAAATATTGTTATTCAATACCACAATGATAATGAATTTTAATTAGAAAAATAGATTTTATGTTATCGCAAATATTGTCATTCAATACCACAATGATAATGAATTTTAATTAGAAAAATAGATTTTATGTTATCGCAAACATTGTTATTCAATACCACAATGATAATGAATTTTAATTAGAAAAATAGATTTTATGTTATCGCAAACATTGTTATTCAATACCACAATGATAATGAATTTTAATTAGAAAAATAGATTTTATATTATCGCAAATATTGTTATTCAATACCACAATGATAATGAATTTTAATTAGAAAAATAGATTTTATGTTATCGCAAACATTGTTATTCAATACCACAATGATAATGAATTTTAATTAGAAAAATAGATTTTATGTTATCGCAAATAATGTTATTCAATACCACAAGGATAATGAATTTTAATTAGAAAAATAGATTTTATGTTATCGCAAATATTGTTATTCAATACCACAATGATAATGAATTTTAATTAGAAAAATAGATTTTGTTATCGCAAATATTTTTATTCAATACCACAATTATAATGAATTTTAATAAGAAAAATAGATTTTATGTTATCGCAAACATTGTTATTCAATACCACAATGATAATGAATTTTAATTAGAAAAATAGATTTTATGTTATCGCAAATATTTTTATTCAATACCACAATGATAATGAAATTCAATTAGAAATAGAAATTTTATTTTATCCTAAACGTTGTCATTTAACACCACGAATTTTAATAAGAAATATAGATTGTATGTTATCCTACATGTTGTTATTTACAACTACAATGATAATGAATTTAAATTAGAAATGTAGATTGTATGTTATCCTAAATGTTGTTATTTAACACTACTATGAGAGATAAATATTGGTGTGAACACACATTGCTCTACAAATCAAGAACGAAATATTTGTTCACGTTACGTGTTACTTACAGAACTTTTACAAATTTTTGTGAAATCGTCCCTTGAATATTGTACTTTAATGTAACATAAATAAGTAAAAGTATATTTAGTACATTTATAACATTAGTACATCATTATAACGAGAATTGTTTCAACTGGAAATGTTTAGATCGATAGTTACCAACCGAGGCAATTGTTAGCCTACCGCGATTCACAGCGCAAGCACACTAGCTTACATACTGGTACTTATAATTCATAGGATTTAAGGTTAGTTTTTGCAACTCTTCTATTAGACGATTATTGATTGTGGCTGGTTTATATACACTAATCTTTCAGCTCTTTGCCACTTAATAATCATGCTGATTCTACAATCGATTAATTGCAGCTTATCTAAAAACAAACAAACAAACAAACAAACAAACAAACAAACAAAAAACAGAACCAACAAAGATTACGACATAGTCTTAAATAATAGTGGATTTTCGTCAACACTCCATGCACGCCACACAACACAAAAATGCCAACTGCAAAAAGATTTTATCTGTATCAACCCACCGTACAACAAAAACGTAAAACAAACGTAGAAAATATATTAATTAATCACATGCAAAAACATTACGCACCATGAAGCACTCACTACAAGCATTCAACAAAAACACAGTAAAAATCAGTTGCAGTTGCACCGAGAGCATGACACAAATAATAACAGATGCATAAATGGAAAACAACCAACAAACCAACCGCACAATTCAAACCCATATGTACCTGCAGAGTAAAGCACGAATGCCTCCTAAACGGCAATTGCTTGCAGAACAATGTCATAGACAAAACCTCTGTATAATCAGTAGATAACGAAGAAAAATAAACATAGGAGTAACTGAATGATACTGGATACAAAGAAAATCCGCACACAAAGCATACTTTACAAGTAGTAAATACGCAAACAGGACGATGCTTTCTAAACATATCTGGGAAATTAAAAACAAAACCCAAGTCCTACCAAAAGTATGATGAAAATAAGGAAAAACATCAGCCTTCAACAATAAATACAAAAACCCTAAACTCTGTCGAGAAGGGAAATAGCTATAATATTTTTTCTAGGCAATTAAATAAAACGATCAGAAATGCAGACACTGAAACAATACAATGCTTAAAAATGGAAAACTAAAACTCTCACCAAAAGTATGATGAAAATAAGGAAAAACATCAGCCTTCAACAATAAATACAAAAACCTTAAACTCTGTCGAGAAGGGGAAATAGCTATAATATTTTTTCTAGGCAATTAAATAAAACGATCAGAAATGCAAACGCTGAAACAATACACTGCTTAAAAATGGAAAACTAAAAGCGCACAAGGACAAAATATATAAAGTGAAAAATAAAATAAATGATAATAAATAAAGTAAATTAGTCAAAAACAATAAATTTGTAAATAAATTAAGTAAATAAAAAAAATAATCCATAAAATTGCAACCAGATCCACAATTATTCCCACTCAATGTCTCCTTGAATAATTCGAAACATAAAAGTTACCGGCCAGCCAAATAACATTAAGAATAAAACAAAAGATATAACCTAAATGCACCATGGCCAAACATACAGTCTATCCAAAATACAAATTAAGTATACATACATATTATACAAAACTCGCTAACCACATGTCGAAATTGAAATTAAAATATGGAAAAGACTCAGATATAACGTGTAGTATAGGGAAAACAGCCAAGCCTTACGGTGGCAGAATATGTAAACTGTGCCAGAAAGAAAAGTTAGATATTATGTTGTTATTCTCAAACAAAAATGAATTTCTAAATGAAAGAACAGAAATTATGACTAACTGTAACTATACCAAAAAATACCTATTAGGGTGATACACTCATGTATGAAAACGTTATAACTTTTACTTTTGAAAATTGCGCGTTCATAAAAAAATCCCTGTTACATGAACGTTCTTGAAAACACGGTAAAATCAGTTAATGTAAATCGCTTGAAGACACCAGAAGGTAGAAACCTGGGTTTCGTCATATAACTCGTTTACAATTGAATATATATATATATATATATAAAACAAATATATGCTGTCTCTCATACCTTTCATTTCTTCACCCATCTTCTTTTCCTTTCTTTCCCCTTCTATGCATTTTCTTACTTATTCCTCTTTATTAAGCTCAGACGCCGGGTCATCAAGTAGTTGTATATCACTATATTTTACTACCTACTTTAAACCTAGTGCCTATCTTTGAGCCATTTATCATGTCTCTTTTAGTTCTTTCTCTTTCTCTCCCGTTTTCCTCCTTTTATTTTTTATTCCCCCAATGTCCCTTTTATGATTTCTCGTTCTGGTTTCTCATTTTCCCTCGAATGGCCACTTAGCAAGAAAATTCTCGCTTCCTCAGCAACGAAGTGAGAATTTGGACAATATCATCAAAGATGAAGGAAAACTTAAAGCAGCTGAAATGTGGTTCTACAGAAAGATGTTGCGCATATCTTGGACTGAGCATGTGAGCAATGATGAGATTTTAGAAACAATGGAAACAAAAAAGGAAGTTAATATTGAGCTTCAAGAAGAGACAACTAAAGTTCCTGGGACATGCAATGAGGAAGGAGGGCTTGGAGAACCTGATACTAACAGGCAAGATAGAAGGAAAAAGAGAAAGCCACGGATAACATATTTGAAGGGCCTGAGCAGGTGGATGACAGAACGGTGGTTGCGTGGTGTTAGAGGAGAAAGTGTGCTAAGAGCCACCTTGAATAGGGAGACATGGAAGGCCATGATCGCCTACGTCCTGAAAGAACAAGGCACCCAGAATAATAGATCGGTTACAATGCTGCAGCTGAAATCTGATGAAGTCCCATTAACAAACCGAAAGATTATTCATAAAACGTAAATTAAAGGATATTAAAAGACTTATTGGGGGTCTGTCTACGAATGGAGATTTAGTCAGTTAAGTGCCATACGTGATACACGCTTTGGGCTATGATGTCTCGAAAGAGACATGACTGACTGGGCAGAATAGTAGGTTGCCATTGCTTTCTGCGGTAGACTGGTTGCCGGCCAAGGCTATAGAACCCAATCTGTCCTGTTATTTAACCCATAACTGTAGGGAAGAGACGGATTAATACCTTTCCCAGTGGTAGTTGTGCGTAAGTGAATGCAAGGAATTCAACTGGAATTCGAACTCGGCACCACAATCTCCCGTTACGAGTTGATATCTACTGCACCACGACGCACATTTCTACCTGATATTATAAATTTGGAAAAAATATCTCTTAGGCGTTTTCATTGGCTCATCTTCCCTCTCTATATTTCTTACTTATTTTCCTCCTCACTTTCTATTTCTTCTGTATCTTACCTTTTCCTCTTTCTTTTCCTTTTCTTGATTTTTCAGCTTATTTTCCGATCTTTTAATACCCTTTTCTTTCTTTTTTAATATCTCTTTACTTCGTACGAAAAAACAGTTCCAAAAAGAAAAGGAAGTGTTGTTCTTAAAAGAATTTTTAAAAATAAAAACCTTTATTACCATAATGGGACATTGTTCTTTCAATGTCGAAACAAAATGTACAATTTTGTAGTAGTTTGTATTTTTCACATGTTCTAACGTAATAATGAATAATAAATATTCATTGCTTTATTTTTTTTTATTAAGCACTGTTTTAAATGAATGTTTTGAACGTTGCAATTGTTTTCTTCGTTCTTTTTTTAAGGTGAAAAGGACTCAAGGTTTTATTATTTTGAGTGCCCTGGCATTTATTTCATTATGGAAATTTCTGTGTCCAATGTACAATTAATTCATAACTATATAAATATATATATGAGTTTATAAATATTTAATGATTAGCTATATTGCAGTTTCATCAATGAAAGTATGAAGAAAATGTAGGGTGATTCGGACGAGTTCATCTTTGCTTCCTTGCCTTGTAAAATTTTGCAAAGTAATAGTAAAAAAAGAACCATTCTATTTTCATTTAGAATTATCCACTTGGCAATAAATACTAAAAATAGAATGAAATACATAATTTCTTTTAAAAACACTGGGGTGGCCTAATAATTATGGCCGGTAGTGTAGATCAAGCGTTGTCTCACTCTGTCCCTCTTGCTTTCAATCTGTCATGTGTGTAAGAAAATATATGGGAAATCTACAAGGTGCGATGGGTAAATTGTCGCTATTTGCCTTGTATAATTTTCCAAAGTAATAATAACAAAAGAACCATTCCATTTTCATTTAGAATTATCCACTTGGCAATAAATAATAAAAATAGAATGAAATACATCATTTCTTTTTAAAAACACTGGGGTGGCCTAATAATTATGGCCGGTAGTGTACATGTTTAACATATGTTTCCATAAAATGTAAAAAGTTGTCAAATTCAAATTTTTTCAATTATACACCCTTGATTACAAATAAATTTATTAATAAAACTGTTTGCCAGACAGGTTTTCGTATTCTTCTTTATGTGCTGTGTCTCCCCAGAGCGTAGGCGATCACGGCTCTCCAAAATTTTCTGTCCCTTGTTCACACTTAATACATTTTGTCTTTCTGCTCGTTCTCCTAAACCCTGTCTCCTCATCTATTTGCTCAAACTCACTAATTGTGCTGTGCATTGTTTTCCGTCTAACCATTAATCTGTTTTGTGAGTATCAGACTTTCCAAGCCCTCTTTCCTCATTATGTGTTCTAGAAGCCTTAACCCTTTCTCCTGATTTTAAGTATAAATTTTCATCTTTGTTAAATTGTCTCTAATGCTTCGTTGTTGCTCACATGTCCGTTCCAAGGTATCCTCAGCATCTCTCTGTAGAACCACATTTCGGTTGCTTCACGTCTCTTCTTCATCTTTGAAGAGATTGCCTCCGGCACCCACTGTCATACAGGTGCATATAACAGTTCAGTTCCCTTTTCCTTGTTTACAGCGAAGATTTTCTATTTCTTAGCTAACAGTCACAAATCTTTGAAAGTTAAGCAATGTGGAGTCTGGTCTGTACCTGGATAGGTAACCGCTTGCGAATGTAAGGTGATATAAATAAGCTTAGTGGGTGGTGTAATGGATAATGGTTAGGAATTATTTATAAGAAAGCCGATTTCCAATTCAAGTTGGGATCGTTATCTAATCTAAACTTATTCACTCCACCCACGACTATTGAACAGGTGAAGAGGCTCATCCCTTGTTTCCTGTTTAGGTTGTGGTTTCCGGTTTTTCTCTTTTCCAATCTTTTCACTCTTTTTATTTTTTTATTTTTTTCAATTGGTGTAGATAGACTAAACTATCGCCCGGTTCACACCTCCACCCACGTCTATTGAACAGGTGAAGAGGCTCATCCCTTGTTTCCTGTTTAGGATGTGGTTTCCGGTTTTTCTCTTTTCCAGTCTTTTCACTCTTACGTAGCCCCCTGCGCATCAGTGACGTTTTCGCCTTGCTTGGGGTGATATGATTAAAAAAATAATTTATAAATGGAACTTTGTGTGTGTGTGTTTGTGTGTGTCCGTTAACTATAGACTCCGAAACGGCTGAACCGATTTTCTTGAAAATTTACACAGTTGTACTATAAGCGTATGCGAGTGTTCTTAGCTAGGTTTTGTGTCGAGGTAACCCCAGATAAATATTGAAAATCGATAATCGAAAATATCGGGTTATAGAAGTAGTGGTCCGATTTGAATCAAATTTGATACGCTCATAGACAAAGACATAAGAAACGATATTCAGAAGTTTCAAAGTTGCAGTTCTTACAATAGTGCAGAAAATCGATAATATATATATATAAAAGGAAAGATGTTTGTGTTTATCTGCCTGTATGTCTCTATTTTTTCAGCCCTTTTTAGTATTTTTTTTCAGCCCTTTTTTAGTTTTTGCTTCGAATTTGGCTCTAAATAGGTATAATTGTAATTCTTAGTCTCAGCCATGATACCATTTAATCAGATGACTTATTTAGCCTTCAAAATTCAGTTTATGACGAAAAAACTTACTTGATATCGATACCAGGAAATCAAAATTTGACTTACATCCATTCATTTTTCTTTCAGTCTACGGTTTCGCTTTAACTGGAAACAAATATTGCTTTTTAGTCTTTCGTGCCAACGTCCAAAGAGTCTGAGCTCCAGGACCATGGATTAGTTTTAAAGCTTTCATTACACCCGAGCAACGCCGGGCTATACTGCTAGTATTTAAAAAAAATAGGGTAAACACCTGTTATACCCGTTTGAAGTAATAGATAATATACTATAAGTGTTTATTTATGTTTCTATTTGTCAGTCAGTTATATTCTAATCTATTTAACCTGGATGTGCGTTATGGTGCAGTAGATATCAGGTCGGAATGAGAACTCGGGGAGCCGAGTTCGAATTTCAGTTGAATTCCTTACACTCACTGACGCGCAAAAACCCTTGGGAAAGGTATTAATCCATCTCTTCCCTCCAGTTATGGGTTAAATAATAGGACAGATTGAGTTCTATAGCCTTGGTTGGCAACCAATCTACCACAGAAAGCAATGGCAACCTACTGTGGAATAATCTTCTGCCCAGCCAGCCATCTCTCTTTCGAGACATGATCGCCCAAGCCTGTATCACGTATGGCACTTAACTGACTGACTATTTAACCTAACTCTTTATTACCATTTTTCTCTCTTTATCTCTCTCTCTTTCTCTCTTCTGCTCCCTGTCAAACCTGTCTTTATTCCTCCCACTTCTTGATTATCCCTATTTCAAAATCTGTTTAGTGCCAAATAAGAGCTTAACTACGTTCATTGTTAACTACGTCTCCCTCTCTCTCTCTCTCTCTCTCTCTCTCTCTCTCTCTCTCTCTCTCGTCCTGTTTTTTGTCTTTTTTTTTGTCACATTTTCCATCAGTCCGTCCGTCCGTCCGTCCAAACGTCTGCTTTTGAAGATGAACCAACAAACCGTCGGCACAGGAAGGGAGACACCTCACATGAGAGACATGATACAGCAGATGACAGTGTAGAGGTTTGAGGGACAGAGACGCAAAACAGGCTGTACAGTGCAGGTGTCGAGGTGCGAAAAAAGGAAAGGACAGGGTGTCTTGCGAGAAGGAAACGGGGGTTGGCTGGCAAGATGAGATGGTCGAAAAGATGGCGGGAAAATATAACGCGCACGCGCATGTTTGTCTTGGGGTGGTGTAGAAGCGATGCCAAGTAGAAACCAATGGCTAGAAACGGAATCGATCCGTCATAACGACTCTTGGGAAGTAGATGTCTGGCGACCAGGCATAGTTACCCCCAGGGGAGAAGATTGCCTAGCGCCTAGACTGAGCCAGCGGTGTTATTAAAGGTTGGGCGGTGTCGAAAAGATAATAGAGGGAGAGAGAAAGAGAGAGAGAAGGGAAGAGAAAAGAAGGCAGGGGAGTAGTAAAGATAGAGAGGGTGAGAAGTGAGGTAATAAGGGGGTGATATAGGAAAATTTAAGGAAAACAACACAAACTGAGAAAGGACAGTTGAAAGGGAGAGATTTAAAAAAACAATAACGGAAACAAGGGAGATAACTGATCAGTGAAAATGAGCTGGTAGTAATCACGAGAAAAAGAAATTGGAGAGTAAGGAGTAAGATAGTCAAAGGAGAGCAAGGTTTTGATAGCCATGAAAGCTCGTATATAAACAATGACGTTTGATTTTTCTCATCAATCATATCTCTTTCTCCCGCTTTATCTATCTATCTATCTATCTATCTATCTATCTATCTATCTATCTATCTATCTACTTTTCATTTATTATTTTTTTATTTTTTGGCTAAAACTTTCTTGTTACTTTTGCCTTTTCACACATGAAACGACGCCTTTTGGTGGGGTCGGATATTAATATGGTGGTCTAACGAAGTAACCTCCTTAATATATAAAAAAGTTTTAGCTTATTCCTAACTTTTTCTTTCCAGATGTCGAGTAATTATAATGTATGTGTCAGTCAATTATGTGCCATACGGGATACACGCTTTGCGTGATCATGTCTCGAAAGCGACATGACTGACTGATTATCCCGCAGTAGATTGCCATTGCTTTCTGCTAGGAGTATTTGTGCATAAGTGAATGCAAGAAATTTAATTGGAATTCGAACTCGGCATTCGACATCCACTGCACCACAACGCATATCCTACTGTATGAGTACAAACTGAGAAAAAGAAACTTTTTTTTTTGCATCGAATCATTACATGCGGTGAGAAATGGATATTCTTTGACAACAGTAAAAGAGTCGGCCAGTGTTACACGTCCTGTTCTCGTAACTGCGTCCGAGTGATGCTCATTCTAGATCCTTGAAGTTTTTATCCGTAAAAGTTGCATATTTCACTGTGTAAATATCGACCCTTTCTGTCATGCCGTGTTTTATATTCCGGGGATGCTAACACTGTGCAACCTGATACAAGATGGTCAATTTTTTATGGATATTTATCATAGAATATGCATTCAGGTTGAACATAAATTTTCAGTATTTGTGCTTTAAAATTTCTACTTAGCAAGCATTGGTCATGTGAAGCATTAATAAAAACCTTCGGCTTCAGCTTTTAACCCAATGTAACAATTGATTGGGTACGGTGTTTGTCTAGATCGGCTTGTTTGGTACGGCAGAGCATTGACAATGAAAAGGCTTATATTGCCAGCATTTCTGCATTTATCACATAGATATTGCTTACATTTTACGTCCTTTTTCGCTGCAGTAGGTGCATTATCGTTTACATGGATGATACCAAACTTTTTTCCACAATGAGTTGAAGGTTACCATTAATACTGTAAAATGTTTCAGTGATGACATCGGTATGGATATCGGATTAGACAAATTTGCAAAAGTAACACCGAGGAAAGGAAACATTGAATAAATACTCTCACTAGATTTATATTTTCACTATTTATATTGTTCGGTCTATTAAACTGATCTCTATTGTCATTATTACGACGTTTCGACCGTTGTACGCTCCGGAATTCTTCAGTTACTTGGAATTTCGGACCAAACCCTTTATTACGATCACTGCAGTTTTCAGGTATCTTTGAAAACCGATTGTTGTAGTTTTGTAAGACAGTTATAGTTGAACTAATTCTCTATCTGGCCAAATACAGACAATCAATATCAGCCTTAAGATAATTAATATGTCGGCAAGTGAGAAGCATTCTCTTTCTGATATCCATTCGTTTAATGTTAGCTATGATCCAATTAAGGACGTTGAAACTGTATTGCACCACAGAGACAGCTGAAGTGTTTATGGCTGATATTCTGTTTTGTGAGTTTAAATGAAATGACAATGATATATCCCAGTGATCTTAATAAAAAGTCCGGTTCGAATTTCCTAGCAACTGAAGAAGACCGGCGCGTACAACGGTCGAAACGTCGTAATAATATTATTCTGCTTTGTGCATTCAAATGCCGTAACAAGTTCAAGTACATTGTTTCTTAACAGTAATAACTCTGTACTTGTTTAGTATTACCGATTAGAATGGTAATGATATATCCCAGTGATCGTAATAAAGGGTTTGGTCGGAAATTCCAGCTAACTGAAGAATTCCGGAGCGTACAACGGTCGAAACGTCGTAATAATGACAATAGAGATCAGTTTAATAGACCGAACAATATAAATAGTGAAAATATAAATCTAGTGAGAGTATTTATTCAATTTTTCCTTTCCTCGATGTTACTTTTGCAAATTTGTCTAATCCGATATCCATACCGATGTCATCACTGAAACATTTTACAGTATTAATGGTAACCTTCAACTCATTGTGGCAAAAAGTTTGGTATCATCCATGTAAAATAAGTAATTAAACAGTTTCTTTTATTGTTTGTATCCATAGATTAGTACATGCGAAAGAAGCACTGACGACATACAGAAAAGAAGGGTCAACACAGATTCCTCGTCAGATATTCAAAAAAATTGGAAGCGACAGCCCTTTTGTTGGATTTAGGAATGATGCTGTTTCCCACTATTTATGTACGTACCTGGGTATGTCGTCCCAATCCTGATGAATATGTTTGACACTCTTGTAAAAGAATACTGACGCCTAGCGATTAACTTCGCTCAGACGTAATTCTGACATTTTCGGACTCTTTGCATTCGGGCAAATAGTAACCAGTTCGAGGTTCCGCCGAAGGGTAGAGATTCGTCTGGGGGATATTAGACAATTAAGTTTTGCCAGAGCTATATGGACCAGATTATCCGCATTAATAAGGCCTTGTGCCACATTTTGTCTCAAGTAAGGAAACAGATATATGTTATTGCGCCTAGCGATTAAACTCGCATAGACGCAATTCTGACATTGTCGGACTCCCTGCCTTCGGACAGATATTAACTCAGTCGAGGCTCCGGCTGAGAGAAATGTCTCGTCTGGGAAAAAGTAGACAATTAAATTTTGCCCGAGCTATATTTCACAGATCCCCAACATTAAAAGGTCTTGTACCACATTTTGTCTCAAGTTGAGAGGCAGTTAAATATTATTGCCGCCTAATGATTAACATCGCCTAGATGCACTTCTTAAATTGACGGACTCTGCCTACGGGTGAAGAATAACCGAGTCGAGCTTCCGCCGAATGGTAGAGTCTCCTTTAGGGAATGTTAGACAATTATTTTTTTACCCGAGGCATATTGTTCGGATCCCCCACATTAAAAAAGCCCCGTGCCACATTTTATCTCAAGTTGGAATGCAGCTAAATATTATTGCTGCCGAACGATTAACTTCGCTCAGACGCAATTCTCACATTGTCGGACTCTCAGGCTTCGAGCGGGGAATAACCCAATCGATGCTCTATCGAAACGTATAGTTACGTTTGGGGAATATTTGACAATTTTGCTCGAGATATGTGGCTAAAATTATCCACATTAAAAATTGCATGTGCCATATTTTGTCTCAAGTAAGAAGGCAGCTAAATGATATTGCTGCCTAGCAATCAACTTCGCTCAGAAACAATTCTGACATTGTCGAACTCTGTGCCTTCAGGCGCAGTAGCCCAGACCTGGCTCCGACAAACGATACAATCACGTCTGGGGAATATTAGACAATTTTTGCGCGAGCTATATACCTCGGATCACGTACATTAAAAAGGTTTTATACCGCACTTTGTCTCAGGTAAACAGACAGTTAAATACTATTGCTGCCTAGCGATTCGGGCAGAGAGTAACCCAGTCGAGGCTCCGACGAAAAGTAGAGTCTCGTGTGAGCAATATTGGATTATTAATTTTTGCACAAGATATATAGCTCGGATTACACACATTAAAAGGGCCTTGTGCCACATTTTGTTGCAAGTGGAGATGCAGATAAATATTATTGCCCCGTAGCTTAATCGCTAGGGGGGCAATAATAATTTTAACATTTCAAAGGCAATTTTAACATTGACGGACTCTCTGCTTCTGGGCGGAGAGTAACCCAGACAAGGCTCCACCGAAAGGTGGAGTCTCGTCTGAGAAATATTAGACAATTAATTTTTACTGCAGCTATATGGCTCGGATTATCCATATTAAAAAGCGATTGTGTCACATTTTCTCTCAATTGGGGAGGCAGCTAAACGCTGTCGGCGCCTAGCGATTCAGGCAGAGACTAACCCAGTAGAGACTCCGCCGCAGGATAGAGTGTTGTCTATGGAATATTTGACAATTATTATTTGCCCACGCTAGATGGCTCGGATTACCCTCGTTAAAAAAATCTTTAACCACATTTTGTCTCTAGCCGGGGTGAAGGCAGCTAAATATTACTGCCGCCTAGCGATTACCCTCGCTTAAACGCAATTCTGATATTTCGGACTAACCAAGACATGGCTCCGACGAAGGTTACAGTCTCGTCTAGGGAACAGTAAACAATATTTGATCGAGCTATATGCCACGAATCACCTACAATAAAATAGATTTAATCAACATTTTGTCTCCATTAGAAAGGTAGCTAAACCCTATTGCTGTCTAGCGATTCGGGCAGAGAGCAACACAGTCGAGGCTCCGATGAAGGGTAGCATCTCGTCTAGGGAACATTAAACAATTTTTGATCGAGCTATATGCCGCGAATCACCTACACTAAAATAGCTTTAGGCAACATTTTGTCTCCATTGGAAAGGTAGCTAAACCCTATTGCCGCCTAGCGATTCGGGCAGAGAGCAACACAGTCGAGGCTCCGATGAAGGGTAGCATCTCGTCTAGGGAACCTTAAACAATTTTTGATCGAGCTATATGCCGCGAATCACCTACACTAAAATAGCTTTAGGCAACATTTTGTCTCCATTGGAAAGGTAGCTAAACCCTATTGCCGCCTAGCGATTCGGGCAGAGAGCAACACAGTCGAGGCTCCGATGAAGGGTAGCATCTCGTCTAGGGAACATTAAACAATTTTTGATCGAGCTATATGCCGCGAATCACCTACTTTAAAATAGCTTTAGGCAACATTTTGTCTCCACTGGAAAGGTAGCTAAATCTTATTGCCGCCTAGCGATTCGGGCAGAGAGCAACACAGTCGAGGCTCCGATGAAGGGTAGCATCTCGTCTAGGGAACATTAAACAATTTTTGATCGAGCTATATGCCGCGAATCACCTACTTTAAAATAGCTTTAGGCAACATTTTGTCTCCACTGGAAAGGTAGCTAAACCTTATTGCCGCCTAGCGATTCGGGCAGAGAGCAACACAGTCGAGGCTCCGATGAAGGGTAGCATCTCGTCTAGGGAACATTAAACAATTTTTGATCGAGCTATATGCCGTGAATCACCTACTTTAAAATAGCTTTAGGCAACATTTTGTCTCCATTGGAAAGGTAGCTAAACCCTATTGCCGTCTAGCGAGTCGGGCAGAGAGCAACACAGTTGAGGCTCCGATGAAGGGTAGCATCTCGTCTAGGGAACATTAAACAATTTTTGATCGAGCTATATGCCGCGAATCACCTACACTAAAATAGCTTTAGGCAACATTTTGTCTCCATTGGAAAGGTAGCTTAACACTATTGCCGCCTAGCGATTCTGGCAGAGAGCAACACTCGAGGCTCCGATGAAGGGTAGCATCTCGTCTAGGGAACATTAAACAATTTTTGATCGAGCGATATGTCACGAATCACCTACTTTAAAATAGCTTTAGGCAACATTCTGTCGCCATTGGAAAGGTAGCTAAACCCTATTGAAGCCTAGCTATTTGGGCAGAGAGCAACACGGTCGAGGCTCCGATGAAGGGTAGCATCTCGTCTAGGGAACATTAAACAATTTTTGATCGATCTATATGCCGCGAATCACCTACACTAAAATAGCTTTAGGCAACATTTTGTCTCCATTGGAAAGGTAGCTTAACACTATTGCCGCCTAGCGATTCTGGCAGAGAGCAACACAGTCGAGGCTCCGATGAAGGGTAGCATCTCGTCTAGGGAACATTAAATAATTTTTGATCGAGCGATATGTCACGAATCACCTACTTTAAAATAGCTTTAGGCAACATTCTGTCGCCATTTGAAAGGTAGGTAAACCCTATTGACGCCTAGCTATTTGGGCAGAGATCAACACGGTCGAGGCTCCGATGAAGGGTAGCATCTCGTCTAGGGAACATTAAACAATTTTTGATCGAGCGATATGTCACGAATCACCTACTTTAAAATAGCTTTAGGCAACATTCTGTCGCCATTGGAAAGGTAGCTAAACCCTATTGACGCCTAGCTATTTGGGCAGAGATCAACACGGTCGAGGCTCCGATGAAGTGTAGCATCTCGTCTAGGGAACATTAAACAAGTTTTGATCGAGCGATATGTCACGAATCACCTATTTAAAATAGCTTTAGGCAACATTCTGTCGCCATTGGAAAGGTAGCTAAACCCTATTGACGCCTGGCTATTCGGGCAGAGATCAACACGGTCGAGGCTCCGATGAAGGGTAGCATCTCGTCTAGGGAACATTAAACAATTTTTGATCGAGCTATATGCCGCGAATCACCTACACTAAAATAGCTTTAGGCAACATTCTGTCTCCATTGGAAAGGTAGCTAAACCTTATTGCCGCCTAGCGATTCGGGCAGAGAGCAACACAGTCGAGGCTCCGATGAAGGGTAGCATCTCGTCTAGGGAACATTAAACAATTTTTGATCGAGCGATATGTCACGTATCACCTACTTTAAAATAGCTTTAGGCAACATTTTGTCGCCATTGGAAAGGTAGCTAAACCCTATTGCCGCCTAGCGATTCGGGCAGAGAGCAACACAGTTGAGGCTCCGATGAAGTGTAGCATCTCGTCTAGGGAACATTAAACAATTTTTGATCGAGCTATATGCCGCGAATCACCTACACTAAAATAGCTTTAGGCAACATTTTGTCTCCATTGGAAAGGTAGCTTAACACTATTGCCGCCTAGCGATTCTGGCAGAGAGCAACACAGTCGAGGCTCCGATGAAGGGTAGCATCTCGTCTAGGGAACATTAAACAATTTTTGATCGAGCTATATGTCACGAATCACCTACTTTAAAATAGCTTTAGGCAACATTCTGTCGCCATTGGAAAGGTAGCTAAACCCTATTGACGCCTAGCTATTTGGGCAGAGAGCAACACGGTCGAGGCTCCGATGAAGGGTAGCATCTCGTCTAGGGAACATTAAACAATTTTTGATCGAGCTATATGCCGCGAATCACCTACACTAAAATAGCTTTAGGCAACATTTTGTCTCCATTGGAAAGGTAGCTAAACCCTATTGCCGCCTAGCGATTCGGGCAGAGAGCAACACAGTCGAGGCTCCGATGAAGGGAAGCATCTCGTCTAGGGAGCATTAAACAATTTTTGATCGAGCGATATGTCACGAATCACCTACTTTAAAATAGCTTCAGGCAACATTTTGTCTCCACTGGAAAGGTAGCTAAACCCTATTGACGCCTAGCTATTCGGGCAGAGAGCAACACAGTCGAGGCTCCGATGAAGGGTAGCATCTCGTCTAGGGAACATTAAACAATTTTTGATAGAGCGATATGTCACGAATCACCTACTTTAAAATAGCTTTAAGCAACATTTTGTCGCCAATGGAAAGGTAGCTAAACCCTATTGACGCCTAGCTATTCGGGCAGAGAGCAACACAGTTGAGACTCCGATGAAGGGTAGCATCTCGTCTAGGGAACATTAAACAATTTTTGATCGAGCGATATGTCACGAATCACCTACTTTAAAATAGCTTTAAGCAACATTTTGTCGCCAATGGAAAGGTAGCTAAACCCTATTGACGCCTAGCTATTCGGGCAGGGAGCAACACAGTCGAGGCTCCGATGAAGGGTAGCATCTCTTCTAGGGAACATTAAACAATTTTTGATCGAGCGATATGTCACGAATCACCTACTTTAAAATAGCTTTAGGCAACATTTTGTCTCCATTAGAAAGGTAGCTAAACCCTATTGCCGTCTAGCGAGTCGGGCAGAGAGCAACACAGTCGAGACTCCGATAAAGGGTAGCATCTCGTCTAGGGAACATTAAACAATTTTTGATCGAGCTATATGCCGCGAAACACCTACACTAAAATAGCTTTAGGCAACATTTTGTCTCCATTGGAAAGGTAGCTAAACCCTATTGCCGTCTAGCGATTCGGGCAGAGAGCAACACAGTCGAGGCTCCGATGAAGGGTAGCATCTCGTCTAGGGAACATTAAACAATTTTTGATTGAGCGATATGTCACGAATCACCTACTTTAAAATAGCTTTTGGCAACATTTTGTCTCCATTAGAAAGGTAGCTAAACCCTATTGCCGCCTAGCGTGTCGGGCAGAGAGCAACACAGTCGACGCTCCGATAAAGGGTAGCATCTCGTCTAGGGAACATTAAACAATTTTTGATCGAGCTATATGCCGCGAATCACCTACACTAAAATAGCTTTAGGCAACATTTTGTCTCCATTGGAAAGGTAGCTAAACCCTATTGCCGCCTAGCGATTAGGGCAGAGAGCAACACAATCGAGGCTCCGATGAAGGGTAGCATCTCCTCAATGGAACATTAAAAAATTTTTGATCGAGCTATATGCCGCGAATCACCTACACTAAAATAGCTTTAGGCAACATTTTGTCTCCATTGGAAAGGTAGCTAAACCCTATTTCCGCCTAGCGATTCGGGCAGAGAGCAACACAGTCGAGTCTCCGATGAAGGGTAGCATCTCGTCTAGGGAACATTAAACAAGTTTTGAACGAGCTATATGCCGCGAATCACCTACATTAAAATAGCTTTAGGCTACATTTTGTCTCCATTGGAAAGGTAGCTAAACCCTATTGCCGCCTAGCGATTCGGGTAGAGAGCAACGCAGTCGAGGCTCCGATGAAGGGTAGCATCTCGTCTAGGGAACATTAAACAATTTTTGATCGAGCTATATGCCGCGAATCTCCTAAATTAAAATAGCTTTAGGCAACATTCTGTCTCCATTGGAAAGGTAGCTAAACCTTATTGCCGCCTAGCGATTCGGGCAGAGAACAACACAGTCGAGTCTCCGATGAAGAGTAGCATCTCGTCTAGGGAATATTAAACAAGTTTTGAACGAGCTATTTGCCGCGAATCACCTACATGAAAATAGCTTTAGGCAACATTTTGTCTCCACTGGAAAGGTAGCTAAACCCTATTGCCGCCTAGCGATTCGGGTAGAGAGCAACGCAGTCGAGGCTCCGATGAAGGGTAGCATCTCGTCTAGGGAACATTAAACAATTTTTGATCGAGCTATATGCTGCGAATCACCTACATTAAAATAACTTTAGGCAACATTTTGTCTCCACTGGAAAGGTAGCTATACCCTATTCTCGCCTAGCGATTCGGGCAGAGAGCAACACAGTCGAGGCTCCGATGAAGGGTACCATCTCGTCTAGGGAATATTAGATAATTTTTGCACAAGATATATGGCTCGGATTACCCACATAAAAAAAGCCTTGGCCCACATTTCATCTCAAGTGTGCAGGCTGCTAATTACTGTTGCCGCCTTGCGATTAACTTCGCTCAGACGCAATTCTGACATTGTCGTCCTCTCTGCCTTTGGACGGAGACTAACCAATTCAATGCCCGGCCGAAAGATAGTGTCTCGTCTGGGGAATATTAGACAATTTTTCCTGATTTATATGCCGCGGATCCCCCGCATTAAACAGGGCTTGTGCTAAATTTTGTCACAAGTGGAGAGGTAGCTAAAAATAATTGCCACCTAGCAATTAACTTTGCTTAGAAGCAATTCTAACATTACTAGATTCGGGCAGAGAATACCTGACAAGGATCAACCGAAAGATAGAATTTCGTCAGGGGAATATTAGGCAATTAACTTTTACTGGAGCTATGTGGCTTGGATCACTCATATTAAAATGCCCCTGTGCCACATTTCGTCTCCTAAGTGAGGAGGCAGCTAAATATTATTGCCGTCTATCAATTAATTTCGCACAAACACAATTCTAACTTTTTCGAACTGTCTTCGGATAGAGATTAATCCAATCAGGGCTCTGCCGAAGAGTACTAACACATCTAAGGCTAAGTAAACAATTATTTTCCCAATGTATATGCCTCGAATCGCCAACATCAGCGAAGTCCTTATGCCACATTTTGTCTCATGAAGGAAGTCTGCTGTATATTATAGCCGACTACCGTTTCGGGCAGAAAGTAACACAGTCGAGGCTCCGCCGATGGGTAGAATCTCGCCTGGGGATTATTAGACAATTAATATTTGCTTAAGCTGTATGGATCAGATTACCCACATTAAAATGCTTTGGCCCATATTTTGTCTCTAGTGGAGGGAAGCTAAATATTATTGCCACCTACCGATAAACTTCGCTCATACATAAGTCTGACATTTTCGGATTCACTGCCTTCTAGCGGAGAGAAACCCAGTCGAGGTTAGGCTGAAGGGTAGTGTTTAGTCTGTGCAATTTTAGTCAATTAATTTTTGCCCGAGCTATATGGCTCGGATTACCCATATTAAAATTACCTGGTGCCACATTTATATCTCAAGTGGGGAGGCAGCTAAATATTATTGCCGACTAGCAATTAACTTTGCTCAGACGTAATTCTGACGTCGTTGAAATCTCTACCTTCGGGAGGAGAGTAAACCAGACCAGGTTACGCCGAAGGTCAGAATCGCGTATGGAGAATATTTGATAGTTAATTTTTGCCCAAGCTATATGCCTCGATCACCCACAATAAAAATGTCTTATGTTACATTTTGTCCCAAGTAGGGAGGCAGCTAAACATTAGAGCCGCCTAGCAATTTGGGCAAAGAGTAACCCAGTCAAGGCACCGACATATGGTAGAGTCTTGTTTGGGGAAAATTAAACAATTAATTTTTGCTCATGCTGTATGGCTAGGAGTCAGTCAGTTAAGTGCCATACGTGAAACACGATTGAAAGAGACATGACTGACTGGGCAGAAGATTATCCCGCAGTAGGTTGCCATTGCTTTCTGCGGTAGACTGGTTGCCGACCAAGGCTATAGAACCCAATCTGTCCTGCTATTTAACCCAGAACTGGGGGGAAGAGACTGATTAATACCTTTCCCAAGGGTATTTGCGCGTAAGTGAATGCAATGAATTCAACTGGAATTCGAACTCGGCTCCCCGATTTCTCGTTCCGAGCCGACATCTACTGGACCACAACGCACATCTATGGCTAGGAGTACACACATTAAAAAAGCCTAGGCTCACATTTTGTCTTTAGTGGGGAGGCAGCTAAATACAGTCGCCGTCTGGCGATTAACTTCGCTCAGTCGAATTTCTCTGCACTCTCTGCTTTCGTGTGGTGAGTAACAGAGTCGAGGCTTTGACGAAGACTAGATTCTTGACTGGGGAAAAGTAGAAAATTATTTTTTGCCCGAGCTCTATGGCCGGGATAAAACACATTAAAAAGGCCTTGTGCCACATTTTGTCTTAAGCAGGGAAGTATTGTTATCGCTTAGCGATTAATTTTGCTCAATTCTGACATTGTTGGTGTCTCTGCCTTCGAGTAGAAAGTAACCCAGTCGAGGCTCCTCCGGCGGGTATTGTCTTGTCTGGGGAATATTAGACAATTTATTTTTACCCAAGCTATGTCTTGGATTACCATATTACAAAAAAAGGCTTTTGTCACATTTTGTCTCAAGTGGGGAGGCAGCTAAATGATATTGCTGTCTAGCAATGAACTTCTCTCAGACGGTTTTTTGACATTGTTGGTCTCTCTGCCTTCCCGCGGAGTGCAACCCAGACTGAAGGGTATACTGTCGTCTGGGGAAAAGTAGGCAAAATATTTGGCACGAGCTATATGGCTCAGATTACCGATATTAAAATTTAATTCGGCCATATTTTGTCTTAAATGGGAAGGCTTCTAAATAATACATCACTGTAGAAAGGTCAACCAAAAATGCCAAATAGAGGTCAGAGATACCAGAATCAAGCAGGTACAAAATTTAAAATACCTGGGATGCGTTATAACAGAAGACGGAAAGTGCGACACAGAGATCCGGAGGCGAATTGGCATGGCGAAGGAAGCATTCCAGAAGCTGAGAAAGAAACAGGACAATTTCGCTAGAAACTAGGAAGAGAGTACTGGATTACTACGTGCTGTCCGTCCTTCAGTATGGCAGTGAAGGCTGGACAATACCATCAAAAATGAAGGAAAAACGTGAAGCAACTGAAATGTGGTTCTACAGAAGGATGCTGCGAATATCATGAGTCGAGCATGTGAGCAATGATAAGGTCTTGGAAATGATGAAAACAAAAAGGAAATTAATAGTGAGCATCAGGAAGAGACAGCTGAAGTTCCTGAGACACGAAATGAGGAAGGGGGGCTTGGAGAATCTGATACTAACAGCCCAGACAGAGGGAAAAAGAGACAGGGGAAAGCAACGGATAACATATTTGAAGGACCTAATCAGGTGGATGACGGAACAAGGATTGCATGGTTTGACAGAAGGCGTGCTCAGAGCCACTAAGGATAGTGAAACGTGGAAAGCCATGATCGTCTACGTCCTGAAGGGACAGGGCACATAGAAGAAGAAGTAGGTGTGTACTTAAGCAACTGGCAAAATAGTATTTTTATGATGATAATGTTGCTGCCATATCTGGTCGGGTGCTCCTGCTATCCACGTAGGTGTCCTCGACTTAATCCAGCGGATAATCTGTAATGTGATCGACCCCGACTCGGCAGCTAGGATACAGGCGCTTTCTCACCGACGCGGTGTGGCTTCCCTGTATCTCTTCTACAAATACTTACATGGCTTCTGCTCCGATGAACTTAGCCTCCTGATACCTCCTATATATGAATTTACTAGAGCTAAAAGATTAGCAAGTAGGCCCCACCCTTTTACTGCGAAACCAATAAATTGTAAACAAAAATTCTACTCCAACAACTTCTTTTCTCGCACTTCCCGCCTGTGGAATTCCCTTCCGCATACTTTCTTTCCCGACAGCTATAATCTCCAAGAATTTAAATGTAAAATCAATAGTCATCTCCTGTCTCACTTACTTACATCCTCTCTCTCTCATGCTTTTTTCTTCGCCTACCCAACTCTCATCAGTATTCTCTTCCTTCTCCTACTCTTTTCCTGACATTCCCTGCAACCTCTCGCTCCTTCTCATAATATTCCTCTTATGTAACCCCCTGCACAAGAGTGGCAGTAAAATGCCTTGCTTGGGGCGACACGATTATGAAAAAAAATCCGTTTTCGTTATTTCTTATTCAGTAATCTGAATCTGTTCCATGCTCTATAAAGAAGATTTACTATCACCGAGGATGTGCCTTGTGGTGCAGTTGATATTGACTAGAAACGATAAATCGGAGAGGCGAGTTCAAATTCCAGTTGGATTCGTGGCCTTCACATATGTGCATATATTTGAGAAAGGTATGAATCAGTCGCTTTTCCTTCCAAATGACCGGACAGATAGGGTTCTTTAACCTTGGTTGGCAACTGGTCTACCGCAGAAAATAATGGCAACCTACTGCGGGAAAAGCTTTTGCCCAGTCAGTCATACCTCTTTCGAGAGATGATCACCCAAGCATGTATTACGTACGGAACTTAACTATGACTGAGGAGATTCTGTACATTTGAAAAGCCTCAAAGATGCAAGAGTGTAGCACACTGTCAAAGGCTATAATTTTTGCTGAGGTTAATTTTTTCCAAACTTTTATTCCTGTAATTTTACAGGATCATTTTATTTATTAGTAGTTGATATCTGCAACCGTATGAACCTTTTCGACATCCCTGCTGTTCTACGGAAAAATGTTGCTTGCATCGAGAAAAGAGTAAATACAGTTCCTCAGGATTGACGTGATCAATTTATATATGATGAACAGACATGTTATTGGTCTATAATTTTGTGAATCATCTGTTTTGCCCGTTTTTGGTAGGAGATAGATAATACATTCAATGATTCATTCTGGGATTTCATTGGCTGTATTAATTAGTATTGATAAAATCTGTGCAAAGGTTTTGTAGATTGATGACAAATGATAACGCCAAAAGTTGTGTACCTTGTCATTTCCTGTGGATTTCTATCATGAGGATTTTGTTAGACAGCTTTTTGTTTGCCTAACATTATTCTTAACTATATTTTTCCATTCTTGTACAAGTTTCTTCTTCAGTCTTTGTTTTCTGATTTAATCTACTTTGGGTTCATATTATTTGCGTTGTTCCAAATATTCACCCCAAAAGTTGTGTAATTCTTCAACAGATGGTGACTTTATGACTTCTATGTCCGCTTTTTTCAATTTTCTTGCAAAATTACTTGAGGTCTGTTTGCAATATGTTATTTTGTCGTTAGAACCGACAATGCTTTTCATGCTGTCTTCTTCTCTTTGCCTTTTATCGCAGTTTCTTTTATTTTTATGTATTTCTTTGATCGGTGATATTTCATTTACTGCTTTATTATTATTATTATTATTATTATTATTATTATTATTAATATTATTACCTGATTTTCTTGCTTTTCCTAATGGAAAAGTCTGGATTTCTTGAAATATCATCTAGTATAGATATTTCTCAATTTTTCGCTTTAATCTTTCCATACAAGTGGGTCTCTTTTCGTCTATTTATTATTATTACTCTTGTTGTTTACTATTTTATTCTCTTGTCGGCAAGGCAGAATTGAAGTGATATTATTATTATTATTATTATGTCATTTTTCATCATATTTCGATTTCTGCTTTGGTCTCACTACCAACCAAGTCTGCGGGGAGACCTAAGGCAGGTCGAGGCGTGTTGTTATCGCTCCATTTCATGTTTTTCTATCTTCCCTATCATCCCTAGCGTTACATAGATAAAGTTTTCCTTAGTGTGTGGGCTGTACTTAATAAGACAATTTTTTGTATATCTCTTAAGCTGGGGTTTCCAGGGATTCTTTCAACGTGTTGTTTTGTTCCATTTTTTATCATTCCAAGTGCACATACTATCAATGGCACAACTCTTGTTTTCAATTTCCACATTTTTTCTATTTCAATTTCCAGGTCTATTATTATTATTAGTTGTTGCTGTTTCCAGTAGTTTCTGTCTTGTTTTATTGCTTTTTATCACAACGCCCTCGGGTGATATACTATTGTTCTTTTGTTGATAAATTTAGTACGTAAATTGTATATTTTAAGATTTATGCATTAAGTATTTTCATTTTTCCTGGTGCATTCTGCTTGATATTTGCTAAAGTTCATTTCAAACATTTTCGTGTTATTTATCATTTTCACCATCAATATATATATATATATATATATTACCCTTCGAAATGGCCATATATATATATATATATATATATATATATATATATATATATATATATATTATTACCCTTCGAAATGGCCATCCTATTTAAGAAAATGTTAATTAATATATATATATATATATATATATATATATATATATATATACATATATACAGTAGCGAGTATAAAGATCAGAACGATGTGAAGAAAAAGACTAATTATGAAATAACTTTTTATTTTAAAACTTTATAGAACATTTTATCAAGGAAAAATAAGGATATAAAAGTAAATTATATAATTCCAAAATATAAAGTTCAATAAACTTATTTTGATGAAGTTATAAGAATAATTATATAACATTCGAAAAATAATAGATGATCAAAAACATCAGAACGATTAAATAAATCCATAAAATTTAATAATTATTTTGCATTATTGAAATTTTTGTGGGGGCAAGAATATAAAATCGGCCATTTTACTAAATGACACCGGTTCTTTACTTGCTCTTGCGTTGTAAACATGGCGAAAACATCTGTGACGTCTTTAGAATTTAGAAAACTCATAGCCAATTACGTAATTATGATTAACTCTCGATTGGAGATATTTCAAAGAGTGTGGGGAAATCTAAAAGTGTTATTCATAGTATTTTAAAAAACTTGAGGAATGTTATATAATTATTCTTAGAACCTTTTCAAAATAAGTTTATTGAGCTTTATATTTTGGAATGATATAATTTACCTTTAAATCCTTATTTTTCCTTGATAAAATGTTTTATGAAATAGAGAAAAAAAAAAAGATGTTATTTCATATTTAAACTTGTTATTAACATAGTTCTGATTTTTATGCTCGCTTATATATATATATATATATATATACTTTAGAAAATATTTTAGATAAACCTTGTTGCTCGTCAGACCCAAATGGTACAACGACGAGCAGTTTGCCTGCAAAATACGTAATACCCATGAAATTGTAGAATATATAAATTTTTTCTGGATTATATTACTCTGTTAAATTAAATAAATAAATTTAACATTGAGTTCTTTTGAGTTCGTCTCTATTGGAATTTACCTGACTTATAAACCAAGTATTTACGTTATATATATATACATATATAGCATAATGATGATCTACGTATACTGTTTTAATATGTATAGCAAAAACTACTAAAAAGTTGTAAGTTTAAAAATGTATTTTTTGACAGTATTTATTTATTTCTATTATTATATATATATATATATTTGATATTTCATACCGGCTTCGGCCTTTCATCATTTTTTTTCTTATGAAAGGCCGAGGCCGGTCTGAAATATCATATATATATATATATATATATATATATATATATAATAGAAATAAATAAATAAATGCTGTCCCAAAAATACACTTTTAGACTTACAACATTTTAGTAGTTTTTCCCAGAAAATAGAATACTTGGTATATAAGTCAGTTAAATACGGATATAAATACGTATATGAATGCACATTTTCTTAAATAGGATGGCCATTTCGACGGGTAAATTTCACAGCCATCTCATCCGTGAGATTGAAAAATTATCGGAAAATAAATTTATTTGTGTGTTTGTAAAAAAACTGAAGTAAGGGTTTTTTTTAATCATTTCACCCCGAGCAAGGTGGAAACGCCACTGATGTGCAGGGGGCTACATAAATGTAAAAATATTAATTAGAAAAGAGTGAGGAGTACAAAACTAGTTAGAAAGGAACAATAGAAAGCTGAGAAAGCAGGTGCGATGACAGATACATAGGTGGAGAGAAAGAGAAGGTTATACGGGGGTGGGTAGAGAGCTAGAGTCCAGTGGTTAGTAGATGAGTATTGACTTTGCATTTAAATTTCTGGAGGTTGTAGCCGTCAGGAAAGCAAGAAGACGGGAGCAAGTTCCACAGGCGGGAAGTGCGAGAGAGGAAGCTGAAGGAGTAGAATTGTCGTCTGCATTTGGCTAACCTGACTGTGAATGGGTGGGACCCAGTTGGCAATCTGGTTGCACGAGTAAACACCTGTTGAGGAGGCATCAGTGACTTAAGTTCGTCTGAGCAGAAGCCATGAAAGTATTGATAGAACAGACAAAGGGAGGCCACATTTCGACGATGGGAAAGTGGCTGCAGTCGAGCCGCCAGATCAGTACCTATCACATTACAGACTCTCCTTTGGAGCCTGTCAAGAACACTGAGGAGAACGGCAGGGGCACCTGACCATAAATGGCAGCAGTACTCCGTGCACGGACGGGTGGTTGACTTGTATATATGCAGGATGGATTCAGGTGGAAAAAACATCCTGGATCGACATAGTGACCCAACCTTCTTAGCAGTAGATTTTGCTATGGATTCAATATAGTGGTTCCATTTAAGGAAAAAGGAAAATAAAGAGACCAATCACTGCTATCAGAAACTGTTAGATATACCACGGAGTGACAGTAACGAAATGAGATATACCACGGAGTGACAGTAACGAAATGAGATATACCACGGAGTGACAGGAACGAAATGAGATACAATAAAACAAATTAAAAAGAAAAAGAAAGAAAAATAGGTCAGACAAAATTACGATTTTTCAAGGCCACTGGTAAAGGGCCACTAATAAAGTTAATGCCAAAATAAACTGGTTAAACATAAGTTACAAAACAAAAGGATAGAACAAGAAGAAAAATAGATTTAAGAAACAGAAGTTATTATGTAATACCTGTGAGCTATGGGCGCTCGATAGAAAAAGGAAAACGTTTAGCGTGTTATGTACGATGTACCAATGTACATACGCCAGTGGCTGAAAGGGTTCTGATTTATTGATGAATGAACGATGCGTATATGTTAGAGTAGCTACTGTTTTTTCAAAGCCAACCATTCTTCCAAAGTGGTCAATCAGGGTGTGAGAGCGTAAATAGTCATCTACAGACAGATTTGTTTCGCTGTATCACAGCTCATCAGTACGGTTAAACATCTGATTGCTTTTAGTCAGGATTGAAAGCCGACAGAATTCATATATATATATATATATATATATATACATTATGTATTTATGTATATATATATATATATATATATATAATATATGTATTATATACCAATGTATATATAATATATACATTATACTAGCAGTATAGCCCGGCGTTGCTCGGGTGTAATGAAAGCTTTAAAACTAATCCATAGTCCTGGAGCTCAGACTCTTTGGACGTTGGCATGAAAGACTAAGAAGCAATATTTGTTTCCATTTAAAGCGAAACCCTAGACTGAAAGAAAAATGAATGGATGTAAGCCAAATTTTGATTTTCTGGTATCGATATCAAATAAGCTTTTTTCGTCGTAAAGTGAATTTTGAAGGCTAAATAAGTCCTCAGATTAAATGGTATCATGGCTGAGACTAAGAACTACAATTATAACTACTTAAAGCCAAGCCGAAGCAAAACTAAAATAAAAGGGCTGAAAAAAATACAGACATACAGGCAGATAAACAGACACACATACAAACATCCTGCCTTATATATATATATCGATTTTCTGCACTATTGTAAGAATTGGAGCCTTGAAACTTCTGAATATCGTTTCTTATGTCTTTATCTATGAGTGTATCAAATTTGATTAAAATCGGACCACTCCTTCTATAACCCGATTTTTTCGATTTTTGATATTTATCGGGGGTACCTCGACACAAAGAGAACACTCGCAGACGCTTATCGTGCAACTGTGTAAATTTTCAAGAAAATCGTTTCAGCCATTTCGGAGTCTATAGTTAACGGACACACACACACACACTCAGAGACACACACCCACACACACGCATACACACACACACAGACAAAGTTTCATTTATAAATAAGCTTAGATTAGGTTTGTAAGCCTATGTCTCCTTAAAAACAAGACTTACCTTTTTATATTAAAGGCTAAGGCTTTAAGGCCCAAGTCTTCTTGAAAAAAAGAATTCTGCTTTTCTATATCAAGGCTCAGTTTTAATGTCCATTATTCTTAAAAAAAAAGTCACCTCTTTTCTCGATTAAGACTTAATATGCTAGCCCATGCTTTTTTTAAAAAACACATCACCACATTTTTATATTAATTTTTAAGGCTCATGATTTGTTAAAAACCTGTCTCCTCATTTTTATATACGGTTTAAGTTTTAAGGCCTATCTCTTCTAAGACCACGTCTGTGTTTTTTCTATATTTATGCTTAAGTTTTAAGGTACTTAGCTACTCAAAAAGGTCATTTTTCTATAATAAGGCTTAAGTTTTAACGCACATGACTTCTGAAAATATGTGCCTTATTTCTATATTATATCTTAAGATTGAAGGGCCATGTCTTTAAAAAAAAAAAAAAAGACGTGTCCTTTTTACTATATTAAGGCTTAAGTTTTAATGTTCCTAACTTTTTAACAAACATCTCTACTGTTTCCGATATCAACGCTTAAGATTCTTAGGCTCGTGTCTTCTTAGAAAACACTTGTCTTTTCTATTTGAAGGCTTATATTTTACGGCTCATTTAAATTTTAATTTTTATGTCCAAGGTTTTTTAAAAAACAAGTCTCCCCTTTTCTATATTAAGGCTTAGATTTGAAGACGCGTGTATTTTTAAAAACAATTCTACTCTTATCTATATTAAGGCTTATTTTTAAAGCCCTCATCTTGAAAAAAATTGCTCTGTTTTCTAATAAGGTTTATGCTTTAAGACTCATATCTACTTAAAATTACGTCTACTCTTTTCTAAGGCTTAGGTTTTAAGGCCCATAAATTCTTCAAAATCATCTCTTCTCTTTTCTATATTAATGCTTTAGTTTTAAGATCCGTGTCTTCTTAAGAACACGTCTTTTTTTAATATTCAGAATTGACTTTTAAGGGCCATGACTTATCAAAACACGTTCGGTTTTCTGTATTACAGGATAAGTGTTGAAGCCCATGTCTTCGTAAGAAACACATCTCCTGTTATCTATATTAAGGTTTTAGTTTTAATACTAATGTCTACTTAAAAATCACATCAACCTTTTTTATTTATTTATACTTAATATTTAAGGCCCACTTTCAATAAATACCTCTTTTGTTTTTGTTTTTATATTAAGGGTAAATTTTTAATACCCATGTCTTCTTAAAGAAAAGATCTCCTTTTTCTATATTAAGGCTTAAGTTTTAAGGCACATAACATATAACTCAATAAATCCCAGACCTAACTAATAAAACAACTTCTTCAAGGCAATATTCGACTTTATTCATCAACGTAGTCTTACTGATTCCAACGGTTCTCTAACAATTCGATGCCTTTTTTATAGAACGATTTGTCTTTGGCCTCAAAATACGCCTCAGTTTCCGATATCACTTCTTAATTAGAGCCAAATCACTTTCTCTGAAGCATTTTTTGAGATCTGCAAACAGCCACTAGTCGCTGGGGGCCAGATCTAGAGAATAGGGTGGACGTAGAAACAATTCGAACTAAAATTCATGTAGTTTTGCCATCATTGCAATCGACTTGTGACACGGTGTGTTGTCTTAGTAAAAGATCAATTTTTCTTCATTTTTGGCCGTTTTTAGTCGATTTCTTCCTTCAAACGCACAAATAATGCTACATAATAGTCGCTACTGATGGTTCTTTCTTTCTCAAGGTAATTAATGAACAAAATAGCATGCGTATCTCAAAATGCAGAGGCCAAACCATACTTGCATCTTTGGTCGCTTTGAATGGCTTTCACCTGGTGCTGTCCACTCAGCTGTCTGCCGATTTGACTCCATCTGAAGTGGTGGGTCCATGTTTCATCCATTGTCACATATTTAAGGCACATAACATATACTCAATAAATCCCAGACCTAAATAATAAAACAACTTCTTCAAGGCAACATTCGATTTTATTCATCAACATAGTCTCCTTCTAGGGTGATACATTGATTCCAACGGTTCTCTAACAATTCGATGCCTTTTTTATAGAACGATTTGTCTTTGGCCTCAAAATACGCCTCAGTTTCCGATATCAGTCAGTCAGTTAAGTGCCATACGTGATACACGCTTGGGTGATCATGTCTTGAAAGAGATATGACTGACTGGGCAGAAGATTATCCCGCAGTAGGTTGCCATTGCTTTCTGCAGTAGACTGGTTGCCGACCAAGGCTTTAGAACCCAATCTGTCATGCTATTTAACCCATAACTGGAAGGAAGAGACGGATTAATACCTTTCCCAAGGGTATTTGCGCGTAAATGGATTCAGCTGGAATTCGAACTCGGCTCCCTGATTCACTTACGCGCAAATGCCCTTGGGAAATGTATTAATTAATTAAGCGTGTATCACGTATGGCACTCAACTGACTGACTGATTGTTGCAAATTTTCTAAACCATGGACAATTCTGAATTTCGTTAGTTGATAAAGCATTGCTTTCTAAGAGGAACAAAATACTGTCAAAGCAAAGCAATGGCTTGATAAGTGTTATTCAGACTTTGCTCAATCGGAAACAACGGTTAAGAGGTGGTATGCTGACTTTAAACACGGTCGTACAGACGCAAATGATGCTGAATGCTCAGGTCGCCTAAAATCGGCAGCTGTCCCGGAAAAAAACTACAAACTCATTTTGGCCGATCGTAAATTGAAGTTGCGTGAGATCGAAGAGAAGTTGAACATGTCAAAGGGCAGATCACCTTTCTGAATATTTGTCAATGGGAAAGCTGCGTTCAAAATGGGTGCCGCGTTTGCTCACAGTCAATAAAAAACAACAACGCGTCGATGATTCAGAGGGTTGTTTACAACTGTTTCAACGCAACAAGAAGCTTTTGCGTAAATATGTGATAATAGATAAACCATGTATCTATCAATTCACTCCAGAGTCAAATCGGCATTGTCTTGTTATTTAACCCATAACTGGAGGGAAGAAGACGGATTAATACCTTTCCCAAGGGTATTTGCGCGTAAGTGAAAGCAATGAATTCTGCTGGAATTCGAACTCGGCTACCGCGATTTTTCGTTCCGAGCCGATATCCACTGCGCCACAACGTACATCCTAGTAGCTTCACTTAAATAACTGTAATTTCTAAGCTTATAATCCGATTGTACCGAAATTGTGTCACGTGCCATTGTGAAGGTTAGTACTTCATAAAAATCATAAGGATTTTTTTTTGTGGTGCCATCCGGGAATTATTGAGTAATGTGTTATCTCGTTAAAAAAATACGTGTCCTCTTTTCTATAAGGCTTCTGTTTTGAGGCACATGTCTCCTACAAAAAATACGTATTTTCTTTCATATATTCACTCTAATTTCGTAAGGCACATTTCTACTCAAAATCATACCCACTCTTCTCTATATTAAGTCTTAGGTTTTAAGGTCCATGTCGTCATATAAAACATGTCTCCTATAACCTATATTAAAGTTTAGGCTTTAGAGTCATTGAATTTTTAAATAAGTCTCCTCTTTTCTATATTTAAACAGGTTTTGAGAGGCATTGACTTACCAAAAGCACGTCTATTTTTTCTATATTGTTGCATAACTCATGTCTTCAGAATTCCAACTTCTTTATCTGTATTAAAGCCTTCGTTTAAAGGTCCATGTTTTCTTAAAGATATCTCTCCGCTTTTCTATACTAAGACTTTAGTTTTAATCCACGTGTCTGCTAAAAAAGTCATCACCTTTTGTCCATATGTTTTTTTCATCTCCATTGTCATTGTTTTCTCTCTCTTTCATTCTTTTTCTCTCGCTTTCTTTTTTATCTGAATTTTTCTCTTTTTTTATGTTATCGTTTTTTTCTCTTTCTCTCTCTTGTTTCTATTCTTTCTCATACATTTTGTTACGTTTTTCTTTCTTTCTTTCTTTCCTTCTTTCCTTCCTTTTTGCTTTCCCTCTCTTTTCCTCTTTCTCCCTCTTTCCTCTCTTTTCTATTTTTTACTCTTTCTCTCTTTAACATTTCTTTCTCTTTCCCTCTCTTGTTCCTTTTCTCTCTCACACTTTTTTGTTACCTTTTTCTTTCTTTCTTCCTTTCTTTCTTTCTTTCTTTCTTTCTTTCTTTCTTTCTTTCACTTTATATTTTTTGCTTTCCCTGTCTTTTCTTCTTTCTCCCTCTTTCCTCTCTTTTCTATTTTTTACTCTTTCTCTCTTTAACATTTCTTTCTCTTTCCCTCTTTTGTTCCTTTTCTCTCTCACACTTTTTTCTTACCTTTTTCTTTCTTTCTTTCTTTCTTTCTTTCTTTCTTTCACTTTATATTTTTTGCTTTCCCTGTCTTTTCTTCTTTCTCCCTCTTTCCTCTCTTTTCTATTTTTTACTCTTTCTCTCTTTATCGTTTCTTTCTCTTTCCCTCTCTTGTTCCTTTTCTCTCTCACACTTTTTTGTTACCTTTTTCTTTCTTTATTTCTTTCTTTCTTTCTTTCTTTCTTTCACTTTATAATTTTTTGCTTTCCCTCTCTTTTCTTCTTTCTCCCTCTTCCCTCTCTTTTCTATTTTTTACTCTTTCCCTCTTTATCGTTTCTTTCTCTCTTTTCTCTCGATCGTTCTCTTTCTTTCCCGCGCTACCTGACATTCTTTTTCTATATATTTCACTTTTGTATATCGCTCTTAGTCTCCTTTCATTTTAGTCTTCCCTTTTACCTCTTAGATTTTCCCTTTTTCTCTTTCTCATTTCTTTCTTTCTTTCTTTCTTTCTTTCTTTCTTTCTTTCTTTCTTTGTTTAGCCTATTTCTCTCAGTTCTTCTTCACTCTCTCTCTTTCTTCATCTTTTTTGCCTTCCTTTCTCTCTCACAATTTTAAAAAAACTCTATCTCGCTTTTGTAACTCTCTTTCTTTTATTCCGTTCTTCCTTTTTTTTTCCTCGTCGTTTTTTTAACGCTCAGTTGTGTGCATTTCATCTTAATTTGTTTGCTTGCAGATCTTTCATCCAAGTGTCGAGAAATGGAGATGGCTGTATCCAGCATTCGCTTTCTGTAAATTTCTCCCTGCTTGTCGTCCGTTTGTTTTGCTGCCGAAACCCACATCACTCATTTCCACCAACCACGACCCCCATTAACCAAACTAAAGTTTGGGAAGGGTAAGAAGAGATAGTCTATTCGGCTGAATGTCCGTAAATGCGGAGTGAGATGACAAGATGAAGTATCGCAAATAATGAGGAACAAAATGGACATACGTTTTTTCCAAAGGGTGTGGATTTGAAACAATAAACAAACCCGACGACCACACCCCGTTAAACAAAATGGACGTGTCTTGCCATTGCAGCATGAGACGAAACGAACAGAATTAAACAGCTATATTCTTTTATTTTTCATTAAGTCAATTAATTATAATTAATTAAGGCTGCTGACACCGAAACTTTTAGGTAGCCATTTTACTGCAGACGACATTTTCATAAAAAAAAAAAAAAATTAAAACAAAACAAAAAAATAATGAATAAAAATGACACAACCATATTAAGACCCTACGAAGGTTAATATTTGTTCGAGGTGACGTCCACGAAAAATGATTTCCAAAGATTTTTTTCTCACGAATGCGATAAAATAGATGAGTTTCATTTCGTCATTTTTGTGCCATGTCTTTTTAGAACGTTCGCCTTCATGACTCTTCACAATTTCCTGTCCTTTGTAGCACTTTAAAAATTTAAACTTGTTGGGGCGCTCTCTTCCTTTCCACGGAAATAGACTATTCGAATCACTATATAAAATAGTAGTGATTATACCTCGAAAAAGGAAGTCGAGTAAGGAAGTCGAGTGAGCGAGTCAGTCGGGTATTTCCGGTATGGCACCAGAACTGTTCTACTAGTCAATCTATCACGTCTCTACGACAATACTGTATACTAATTACCTTGTTCTGTATTCTACTAATCCTCACCTCTTGAAAATACTTCTCTTTCCTGTCAATACACCTACTTTTATACTATTACGTTGTTTTGTATTATTTCACATAATTCTGTTACCCGACATAACAAAACTTTTTGCTATTTCTCCCAAGTCTTGACCCTCTAACCATTCACTCAATCTCACCGTGTGTTGTTTTACTTCTGTTTCTTACTGTCCTGTGAATATCAAATTTTCCAAACCTTCTTTCCTTTATATGCCCAAGAGATTTCACTAAAAAAACATGAAAGAGAACACCGCTTGCTATAAACCAGAGCTTTACGAACAAACATCTTCCGCTGCCGACATACGTTTTAAATTTTTTTTTCTTTTCGCGACAGATTAACGTAATTATGTCGGGTGGTCCAAAAGTAAGGGCTTACGGCCATATCACGTTCAATACACCGGTTCTCTCTCGATCACCCAAGTTAAGCAACGTTGAGCCTGGTCAGTACTTAGATGGGTGACCGCTTGGGAATACCAGGTGCTGTAAGCGTTTAGTGACGGATGTGCGTTGTGGTGCAGTAGATATCGGCTCGGAAAGAGAAATCGGTGAGCCGAGTTCGAATTCCAGTTGAATACCCTGCGTTCGCCTAAGCACTGGTACCCTTGGGAAAGGTATTAATCCATCCCTTCCCTCCAGTTATGGGTTAAATAACAAGGATAGGGCTTGGGGACCCTGCCCTTAAAAACAAATCCCAATGAATCTTGATACTCGAAAAGAAAAAAGTATTACTAGACACAAAACTTATATAAAAAACAACAATAAATTGTTGAAAAGAAAAAGGTATTAACAGCAATAAATAAATAAAATTTAGTTGGCAATAAATGACGCGCCGAGGTTGATATGCCATAAAACAAAACAAAACAACCAACCAAAAGTAGGTGGACAGTACATATATTTTGAGATTATATATACAATAATATTTACAATTATTACATTGATATTTAAATTTTATTGTGTGCAATAATACAAAAGCGTTTAAATTTGATCAATGCAGATGCTCGAAATTTTGTCTATCACAATTTACACGGCTTTGAAGCCTACTCCACATATTTTCACAAACATTTGCACGAGCCTCTTTGTGAATTAATATCTTAAAATGCATCGCCTACGTAATTGTTGTGAGACCCATACTTACCTGCATCATGGACTCTTCCAGTATGATCGTTTTATGTGAGTATCAGCAGAAGTAGCTTAGCCGGCATTGCCGCTGCTACTATGACATTGTCCTTCGGGTAGAGAGTGCTCTCTGCTTCCGAGCAGAGAATACTAACCCAGTCGTGGTTCCGCCGGAGGGTAGAATCACGACTGGGCAAAAATTGACAGATATTTTTGTCCTGGCTATATGGCCGGGAAGATCCACAATAAAAAGACCCTGTGTCACATCTAGCCTTGCGTGGGAAGATTGGTAAATACCGTAGTATCACCAGAAGTGCTACCTTTGTCACTGTCAGCTCTCTGCCTTCGGGCGGAGAGCACTGACCCAATTGTGGCTCCACTGAAGGGTAGAGTCACGACTGGGGAAAGATAGACAGATATTTTTGGCCTGGCTATATGGCCGGGAAGATCCACAATAAAAAGACCCTGTGTCACATTTAGCCTTGCGTGGGAAGGTTGGTAAATACCGTAGTATCACCAGAAGTGCTACCTTTGTCACTGTCAGCTCTCTGCCTTCGGGCGGAGAACGCTGAGCCAATTGTGGCTCCACTGAAGGGTAGAGTCACGACTGGGGAAAGATAGACAGATATTTTTGGCCGGGCTATATGACCTGGAAGACCCACATAAAAATGACCTTGTGTCACATTTCGCCTTAAGTGGGAAGGCCGACTAAATATTGTAGTACCACCAGTTAGTGCGCCAATATCGGACACCACTGGATAGTAAGCTCCGCTTACGCTTACACTATTCTTTGTAGCCTTTCTGTTTAATATATCTTTTGTTACATTTACACCGTGTTCCGTGTTTTCCTTCCGTGGCCCCAACTTTGGGTCCACATCAGTGGCGACGAGAATTCGAGACAGAGGATTCCAGATACGCACTCATGCCGAAACTCCCAGAGCCCAGTACCAAATAACCAACACTTCTTGATTTTGACTATAAACAAATACCATTGTAAGCAACGCACAAACGTAATCAATCTACTGTTCACCTTATCTCCTTGACTCCCATCCTTTCCTCGACACCCCTTTTATCTTGTTCTTCTACCTTTCTGATTTACTCTCACGCAGCTCTCTTCACACCACTTTTCCCCTCCTTATTTTAGCCATTCTCTGACTCCCTCTGTGACCTCTTCCTCTGTCTCTTTACAATCACTTATGCAGCCCCTGCGCACCAGTTGCAGTTGTACCTTGCTTGACCTGAAATGATTATAAAAAAAAGAAGTTATATTTACTAATACAATTATTATATTGACAATTAAATTTTATTTTGTACAATTATGCAAAAGTGTTTAGATTTTATCATCGGTCACGTGATGTATAGTATTGCTCCAGTAGCATTTTACCCTGTGTTGCATGAGCCAAACCAGATAAAAAAAATGGATTATTTCTGCCATATCATGGCTGAATTTACACTTCTTTGTCTTGATAGATTTCGAAATCGCCTAGGCCGTCCTTTTGGATAATGAAATTATTTATACCTTAAAAACCTTTTGCCACATACGAAACGTATTTCGCCTCTCTATCGTTATATCCATGTCATGTGTTCTGGTTAGCGACATTCCTAGGTACCACCAACCCAGACCTGTGCAAATAGGACCCTCCATGCCACGCATACCAGGATGGAATAATCTTAATCTTGTCCATCACAATTTACACAGATTTGTATTCCTCAAGCTTCGACAAACATTTTTGCACAAGTCTCTTTGTGAGTTCATTTCTTGAAATGCATCTCTGGCAATTTTTCAAATCACCAATACTTCTTGGTTTTCGACTATAAAATAAGTCGTTGACTACCCCACCACCAAAGATGAAATCTATTGGGGTCAAGTCAAGTGAACGTGCTGCTCAATCAATTAGACCACTTCCCCCAATCTATTTCTCAGGGGATATATAATCAAGATACTCACGGACTCCGAGAGTTGGGTGCGAATTCCAGTCGATTTCATTTCATTCATCTACGCAAAAACAAATACCCTTGGAAAAGGTATTAATGCATCTCATCTCCCTCCAGCTATAGGCTAAATAGCAGGACAGATTGGGTTCTCTAGACTTGGCTGGCAACCAGTCTACAGCAGAAAGTAATGGCAACCTACTGCGGGAAAAATATTCTGCCTCGCCAGTCATGATCCCCCAGGCGTGTATCACGTGTGGTAATTAACTGATTGACTTACGGACTGCTTTTGAATGATGAGGATGGGTCCTGTCTTGTTGAAAATAAAAGCTATTGTTTTAATTGTGGAACAACTTGATTCATCTTCTATCTTTTGGAACATCTAGTAAGTTTTTGAAACGAACATTGTCCTCCAGATTTTTCGGCTTAAAAATGAGTTAACTATATCAGTTAATTGCAATATGCTATAGACGATCATGTCTCGAAAAATTAATGACTGACTAAGCAGAAGATTTTACACAATAGGCTGTCATTACTATCTGTTATAGACTGGTTGGGAACCAAGGCTAGAAAACCCAGTCCGTTATTTAACCCGTTAGAAGAGACAGATTCATACCGTTCCCAAGAGTATTTGTGCTTATGTAACGAATTCAAGTGGAATTCGAACTCAGTTCTCTGATTTCTCGTTTCGAGCCGGTATCCACTGCACCACAACACACAACCCTTGCGCCACAACGCTCATCCCGGTCAAATACGTCGTCAGAGAAAAGAAAAGAAACAAAAAAATTGAGACCTACAAAGCTCAATATTTTTCGACGTTCCGGCCACGAAAAATTGTTTTCAGAGTTTCTTTTTCTCAGAAATACGATAAAATGAACAAGTTAGACTAACATGTTTACATAACATGGAGTACTGCTGCCATATATGGTCAGGCGCCCTCGCTGTTCATGTCGGTGTTCTTAACAGGCTCCAAAGGAGAATTAGTAATGTGATAGGTACCAACTTGGCGGTTCGACTCCAGCCACTTTCCCACCGACTGGGATGTGGCTTCCCTTTGTCATAGTTTCTACTCCAACAAACTTAAGTCACTGGTGCCTCTGCAACAGATGTTTACTCGTGCAACTGGGTCTCACCCATTCACAGTGAGATCAACCAAACGCATACGACAGTTCTACTCCTCCAGCTCTTTGTCTCGCACTCCCCGTCTATGGAAATCGCTTCCTTATTCTTGCATTCCTGACGGTTACAACCTCCAGGAATTTAAATGCAAGGTCAATACTCATCTCTTAACTACTTGACCCTAGTT